>VDFB02338665.1:0-42550 GCA_007258455.2 Sequoia sempervirens | reverse complement strand
GTTCTCCTTTCAACTTGATGGGCGCATTTGGAGGCTTGAGCTTTCAATTCCACGCCTTAGTCAATTTCATCAATCCCTCTTCATAGCCTTGGGCGCATTTGGGAGGTGCTTCTTCAAATCTTTCACACTTTAGAAACTTCCAGCATAGGCGCATTTGACCCATGGAGGTTTCAATTTTGACACTTAGAAAATTTTGAAGTCCTTTCAAAGAGGGGCGCATTTCACCCATGGTGCTTTCAATTTCAACACTTAGAACCTTTTCAACTTAAGTCATCAGCTTGGTGGGCGCATTTTATAGGTCCTCTTTCAAGTTTACACCTTGGGCGCAAATTACATGTAGAGCTTTCATTTTTGATAAAATTTTATTCTTCAAGTTCTTAGGCCTCTGTGGAGGGGTCAACTCCATGTTTGGCTCGTGAGTCTTCATCTTTGCCTTAGTAGAATTTTTATCCGCCTTTAGCCTTTTAAAGCAAGTTTTGATGCTGGAATTGAAAATTTATCAGTTTTCTCAAATTTCATGCCCTTTGCCAGATTTAGGGTGATTTTCTCCTGCTAACCCTAATTCGCCCTGACTTTCTATTTTTAGAAAGTTCCTCAAATTTCGTGCTTTGAACTGCTTCCTGACTCTGAAAAGCCTGATTTTGCTTTGCTTTGAACCTTGAGACGTGATTATGCTGCTGATGCCTGATGCTTGTCTGTACCTGCTATTTTTAGCAACTTACTAAAAATAGCAACTGCTTATAATGTCTTCAAATTTCATCTATTGAATGCCAGAAATGTGGAGATCGTGGCTGGATGCTGCTTCTGCTTGACTGTCCTGTTCCGCCCTTGATTTTAGGAAACCCTAATTCCTTTGTGCCAACCTGCTAAAAATAGTAAGTGTCTAATTTTTCATTCTCTGCAACTCCGTTTGTCTTGAAATTTGCGCCATGGGGTCCTCATCACTTGTTTGACCTATTCATACTGAGACTTGATGTTGACCTGCTATTTATAGCTGCCTTGGAGTGACTTACTATTTATAGCAGCTGCTTGATTTTGAGACTTCCTTAGCTCCGTTCGAATTGAAATTTGAATACGGTGATCCTCGTTGGTAAACTTGCCTGTCTGCGCTAGCGCCTGAGATTGACTTTCTATTTATAGCCTGTGCCAGGAACGCCTTACTAAAAATAGTAAGTGCTCCGATTGTCTTCAAATTTTTCCAGCAGACTCCCTGAAGGACACTGATCATGGTGGATAGTTCAATTTTGGGCATTTTGACGCCTGATTTCTCATTTTTAGCCCTGAAGCTCGAAACCCTAATTTTTCTGCATGTTCTTCAAATGAGCCCCGTTTGACCTCGTTTCTGCTGCATGTCGATCAATTTGTGGTTTTGAAGTGTCGGGCAGTTGCCAAAGAGCACCTGCTAAAAATAAAAAGTAGCTGAAAAAGTGACCAACTGGCTGTCAGATGATTTTGCATGTCACATTGCCCAAAAAATCTTGAAAAACCCAGGAAAACCCAGAAAAATTTTCAACATGCAAGCACTGGCTAAAAATAGCAAGTTTCAGAAAAGTGACCAGTTCCACTTGCATGTTACACCGTTGCGAAGCTCTTGGAAAACCTAGAAGGAATATGTCGACATGCGCTGAGAAAATCTGCATGCAAACCCTAATATCGGCCTCTGAAGGCTGAATGCTGAAAGTCGTTGTCCTGCTTTGCATGTCACATCGTTGCGAAGGTCTCGAAAAACCCACAAAGAATATCCAGACATGCATCTGAAAATTCAACATGTAAACCCTGGAAATTGCCTCCGAAGGCTGAATTGCTAAAAATAGCAAGTCGTCCATTTTTGCTCAAATTTTGCCAGTGATGAACTCAAAGTATTCAGAATGTGGTGTCATTGTTAGAACGTGAAAATCTCGAGAAAACAAACCCTAAATTGACACTTACTAAAAATAGAAAGTTGCAAAATTCAGTGAAAATTTAGAGAGATCTTGCCAGAAGTATTTTAACAACAGTGCTAAGTTCAGAAGTTGATTATCCAATCGACTTGACCTCAAAGTAGTCTGAAAATTATAAACCCTAATTCATTGAAAAAGCCCTTCAGACTTAGTCATAATTCAAATCCAGGTCAAATGGTAAGTACACTAAACAGAAAGAAAAGATCAGACCAGAGAGAGACGGACTAGAAGACCCACACCAAAAGACCCGAATGAAGCAAAAATTAGGGGGTCCCCATCTATGATGGGGCGATGTGTGAAAAGGTCACAACATCTGGCAACTCCACGGGAAAGTGTTGAAAAACACTTTAAGAATTGAACCTTAATTAATCTTCCTCAAGCCATCATACAAAAAGGACACTTACTCAAAAGGGGAAAAGAATCCGATATTGGATCAGAACACCTTCATCCAGGACCCTGTGAGTGTGTGCATTCGTTCCATCCTTGAACCATTTTGACCTCCAGAATCGGTCGTAGCAGGTTATATAAATACCTTAACTTCAAAAGCATCCTGGACATTGCCTCGCTGCCAGTCAGGCGTCCATAGCCCCGACGAGGTTGTCGCTACAATTCTCACAAATATTGCTCCACTGCCAGTCGGGCGTCCATAGCCCCGGTGGAGTTACTCGCATGTTCCCAAAACCAATATTTCATAATATTTCTTTCATTTCTCATTTTCTCATTTCTTTCTTTCTTTCTTTCTTTTTTTTTTTTTTTCAGATATTTCTTTCAAGCACATTTTCTCTTTTCTTTTGATTTCTCTGTCAATTCCTCAATTGGCTGGCAGGCAATGAAGCCTCCAATGGGTTTGAGAATTGTAGTGGTGCTGAAGCAAGACGTAAAATTTTCACCTACCAAGACCTTTCCCAAGAAACCAAAATGACTCAGAATGGAGATAGGTAAGATATTTAGGATCTTTAGACTCATGTGTTGAGACACAATAACGGGTTGACCTCCCGAAACGAGTTTAATCCCGAACTGGATGATGACAAGAGGAAAACAATCTTAGTCCTTTTCAAAAATTTGCACAAATTCCAGCGAAAAGAAACCATGTTGTGAAAGTAAAACCATCATCACCCCCTTCGCAATGGGAAACCCCTAAAATCCATGCCCATTCCAAACCAAAACCACTTGAGCGAACAACTCAAGGGAAGAAACGCCAAACCAAAAACCCAAAGGGCAACAAACCAAAACGAAACAAAACAGGAAAGCAACGGGAAAGCAAATCTAATCTAACTATATTACAAAGTAGGCTCTCGGAGAGAACCTAGGACTGGAAATAATGCTTGAGGAACTGTCCATTGACGGGCAACGGGACATCCTCTCCTGTCAGTGTGTTGGCGTCAAAACTAACACCTCTGGAGTGCAGGTTTGTATGGACAGCTATGCACACTGCGTAATGAGTACTCTTCAAATTAGGAGGGGAAGCTCCCTCGTTGTGCTGGAATGCGTGGAAAAGAAAAGTAATCTAAGTCCTATCTTTTTGTTCTCAGCTGGAAGAGGCACAAGGTTAAGAAAACCAAGAATGTTGCAGCTAAGGATTTTCTGGTTTCGCAGATCATTAACTACAACTAAGCTAACTACTTAAATTCTATCCAGTTTCCTCAAGAAAACAGAACATGAGGAAATGGAGCAGGGTTTGACTATCAGACGATAAACGAGTATAGATTCTCAACTTGAAGGCAAGGTGACGCATCTATTAGCTCAATCTAGACAAGTTTATTGGCAACAACATCACACGATAAACTGAACACGGATTCTCTACTTGAAGGCAAGGTGGCGCATCTATTAGCTCAATCCGAATTAGTTTATTGTTCACGACAACACACGATAACCAAGCACAGATTCTCTACTTGAGGGCAAGGTGGCGCAACTATCATCTCAATCTGAACAAGTTTATTGGGCACAAAACATATTTAAGAATTTACCATGACAATCTCATGAAACCCTATGTGGCATAACAATTGATCATAACAGTAAAGACTCACAAAATAGATTTATCATCACAATCGCTTGAAACCCTATGTGGCATAACAATTGATCACAATGGTAAAGATACACAAAACAGATTTACCATGATAATCGCATGAAACCCTATGTGGCATAACACTTGATCAAAATAGTAAAAGACTCACAAAACAGATTTATCATTACAATCGCATGAAACCCTATGTGGCATAACAATTGATCATAATGATAAAGATTCACAAAACAGATTTACCTAAACTATGGAAAGAATCCACCATTACAATTGCATGAAACCCTGTGTGGCATAACAATTAATCATAATAGTGAAAACACATGAACAGATACAAAAAGAGCAATATTGAGGGCAAGGTAGGCGCAGCATATATTTCTCTCGTGCAAAAGTTAATTACAAATGAGCAAAAGCTCTTATTTATAGACATCGAAAGGTGTAGGGAACCCTAAAATCACCTCGAGTCAACTACAGTCTTGCAATGCATGCAAGAATTATTATTAAACCCTAATAAAGTAAACTATACAGTTAACTGGAAAGCTACCATCAGTTAACCGAAACATCTAACCTAAATGGACCATGTGCAAGCATGCACGTCCTTATTTAAAGCAAAGTTAACTGGACACTACCCTCAGTTAACTGGAAACCCTAACCCTAACTCTTGTGATGATAATTCCAAGGATGAGATAAGCATGTGTTAAGTCAACAAGTAAACTCAAGATTGAAAGTCGAGTTAACTGCTGCTCATGACTCGACCCTCGAAATTAACTGCAGGTTCCAACTGGTAGATCACTCCATGTCATCTCGGTCTAACACTTCGACCAAGAACTCATCAATCTCTCTGTCATCTGGCACTTTGATACTGTCTAAAGCAATAATCTGTCTCTTCAATTCTTTGTCGCCTTCTTTGACTGTATGCATGCCATCTTCGGCCGCCTTTCTGAAACTAGCTGAAATAACTGAAATATTCTCCAACTTCCATCAAGATATCACAAACATGCTTCTGAAACTCAGTTTGTACAACCTCGAGATCAGCGTAGGTACCATTTTCATGAAGATAATGGCACAGGATCTAAGTGACTTTGGCGACTCCGTAAATGAAGTGATCTCTGTTCCTTTTGCAACTTAACGCTTCATTGTCAGCTACTCTGATGAAAACCTAAATTAAGACCGATTTGGTCTTGAATTCAGTCTAGTTGAACCACCTTCTGAAAAACTTGCCCTTTGACTGTGAACACGGCTATGTTCTAACAACTTTCTTCGAAAAGCTAAAATGGCTCCTAGTGAGGCTAAAAATAGTTTGTCGGAGGATAATTTTCACCAAAAATTCTGAGACGTGGGTTTGTCCGAAAAATGATTCTAAGACAACCCACAACGTCAAAATTGTGAAAAAATGCCATTTAGCTTGACATGCAAAGATTCTTCAGTTGAGAATTGTAGGGATTTTTAGCGCTTCTCGAGGCAATTTTTCATGAGAAAATCTGGAACATGGGTTTTGTGCACAACGGAATTTTGAACAAACCCAAATAATGCGATTTTCAAAAAGATGTGTTTTGGCCCACATGCAAAGAAATCTTCGGAAAAAAGCATAGAGCTTCAGAATGAAGACTACGGGGCGATTTTCTCGAAAAAATCTAAGACATGGGTTTTGCTGCAAATACTGAAATATGCGAACCCAGATGGTCAGATTCTGAATATTTTGTTGTTTTCTTTGACATGTGAAGAAAGTACCTAAGATGAGAAATAGAAGAAATAAGACAGAAGATAGAAAGTTTTGCTTGTCTGCTTCTAAAAAATCCGCCAATCTCTTCTTTGGAACTTGATGAAACCTACATACAAAGTGAAAATAAAGTCTAGAATCGCCTTCCTCTGAACAATCTGAACTCGTTGATATGAAGAACGCTGAATTCTGACACCTGTAGCACCTTTAGCTTGCTGCTCGCTCAAGAAGAATGTAGACTTCGAAGTTTGAAATGAAGAAATAATGGATGCCAAGGCTGAAATAAATAGGCTTTCATCATTGAAATTCGCATAAAGCACTAAAGCTTGAAAAATGGCGCATGGCTTCTAATTGGACCTCATTTTAGTTAACTGAAACTAAAATATGCTAATTAAATCGCCATGCTTTAGGGTTTCCCTTTCAAGACTTTAGTTAACAAAACCATGCGATTTTGACTTTAGTTGACAATCTTCATTGATTTCGCCATCCTTCACACTTGCTTTAAATTCACAAACTAGAACTAAAGCGTCCCTTTTGGAAACTTCAGTTGACAATCTTGATTGAAATGAATTCGCCAATTTCATGCTTTAAATCTTAAAAATTCTAAATATGGCGACCCTTTTGAGAACTGAAGTTAACATTCAAAGGCAAATACGCCAACTTCACTAAGTTCATAAATTCATGTTTCAATCTAAATATGGCGACCCTTTTGAAAACTGAAGTTGACATTCAATGAAGCGCCATCTTCACAAAAACTTCACAATTGCAACCAAAATTCGCATGCATGTGAACTCTAGTTGACTTTCAAGAATAATCTTCAATTTAAGTGAACATGCAATCAAGTTAACTCAACATGCAAGATAGTTAACTGGACATGCAAACTAGTTAACTCAACATGCGAACTGAAAGATCACTCAACATGCCAATATATGAACTGAAGATGACAACCCAGAAAACGTTTAGTCTAACTGCAGTCAGAACTCCAGTTAAGGCGTCCATTCAACCCTCTTTCGAAAATCCAATTTTGACCTCTTAAGGCGAATTCCAGACTTAGCCAAATTTCATGAAAATTTAGGCTTAAACCTCTGCCGAGACCTCTGTTCATCTTCTAATACTGGTTGACTGACTTCTCCGATTGGCTGGCTGACAGGTGCATCGCAGAGCTTAACAAAAACTGATCAAAAGTATCTTGAGACTGGAAACCATAAAACTGACATCTGAAGGCTCAAAAATCCAAGCACCTTTTTCAAAAGCTGCGCTTTTTCTCAAACTTTGTCAAATTTTGACTTTTGCATCTCGTACGAAGGGAAAAATAAATCCTTCATAACTTCTGATTTATCAACTTTCAAGACTGGATCTCAGGTTCACTGCGGAGCTGACTCCATTCTATACGATAGCTGCAAAGGCACATTTCTCCAGAAAACATCATTTGAGGGGTGAAAAACAAGGGCGCCTTTTTGAAAAGTTGCTCTTTTCACTCCAGACTTAGCCATTTCTGGAAATGACAAAAATAATATAAAAAACTCCGACTGCAAGCTGCTAAATCATCTCATGATCTAACGAAGACAGGCAACAGAAAGCTGAACGTAACACGGACACATGAATATCTAATATCATCAGGAAGAAGGCATTAAAGGCTTGAAAAGCTCAGGCGCCTTTCTCAAAATGTGCTCTTTTGCTAGTGTTAGCCAATTCTCGTCTCCCTCTCGTTTTGCGCTGTATCTTCCGTAACTCGAGCAAAACAGGTCCGTTTGACAGGCTTGATAGCTCACTGCGAAGCTGACGTGATGCCGGACAAATGTCTGCTAGAGGTGGCAAACCCTAAAAACAGGATCTAAGCCCCTAAAAGATAGGGCACCTATTTGAAAATGTGCTCCCCTCTTCAGAGAGAATTTCAGTGATTTTCCTTCAAATTTTCACTTTTCTTAAATCTCTTCAATAACAGACCGACATGACACTGACACCAACTCCATATTTAAAAACCCCAAAAACGACCTTCTAACAACACTTTAACAAGATTAAGACTCAATTAAGCAAAATGCCTTAGTGAAGCAAAAATTTTGGTTTTGGGTACAACACAGTGTACGCAATCTAAATGCATTATCTCCCAGGATTTCAGAAATTTGATATGGACCCAACCACAATTTGTCAAACTTGTCGTGATCTCCTTTCTTCTCGTGGGCCTTGTCCCAGTCTAAAAACCAAGTCAGAAATCCGGAAAGACTTGATCTTAGCTTGTTTATCAAACCATCTTTTCACCACCGCCTGGTGTTTTGCCAGATTTTCCAGAGCTTCATCTCTTTTCTCCTCTAAATGCATGAGTTGAGACAGTCTTGTTTGAACTTGATCCTCTCCTTCGAGATACTCTTGACTAAACTGGAGAGTTGGGATCCTTAACTGGACTGGAAAAACAGGGTCTTGTCCGTAGACCAAATGATAGGGAGACGTCCCTAACGAACTCTTTGTCCTTATTCTGTCTGCCCATAGAGCGAACCTCAGCTGCATGTGCCAATCTTTAGGATTCTTATCCAGTAACTTCTTAATGGCATTCAGTAAATTCTTATTTGTGGACTCCGCTAGTCCATTCCCCTGTGGGTAGTAGTTAGAAGAGAATTTTAATGTGATTCCATACTCGAATGCCCAGTTTGAAAACTTCAGTGACGAGAAGGCAGGACCATTATCGCATACTATGGCATGAGGGCATCCAAATCTTGTGACTATATTCTCCTCAAGGAACCTAATAACCACATCCGTCGTGCATTGCTTCAAAGCCTGAGCCTCTGTCCACTTGGTGCAGTAATCTGTAGCTATCAAAACGTATCTGTGTTGACCCGAAGACGGCGGGTTAATCATGCCAATAAAGTCCAATCCCCACTTTGCAAAGGGCCTAACCTCAATCACTAGTTGCAAAGGCATAGCTGGATGCTTCCCTCTATTTGCTGCTGTCTGACAGATATGGGAAGCCTTTACATGCTCGTATGTATCTTTGAAGAGCGTGGGCCAATAGTATCCAGCTCTTAAAATATGGTGAGCTGTGGCTAGACTACCTCCGTGTCCAGTTCCGAACTTCTCGTGAAAGTGTTCCATTAACTGCTTTGCTTCTTGTTTTCCTACGCATCTCAAATAAATCCCTTCGTAATTCCTTCGGTAAAGAACTGATCCTTGAAGCATAAATCTTTAGACTTTTCATTCTCAATGCTCTCCACTGGACTGGGTTCAAATAGTGAGGGCATCTGTGATTCAACAGGTAATAAACCGTGTCGTCATACCATTCTCCGGGAGACACTTCCTCCAATACATATGTTTGTTGAACTAGCTCTGGACCAACCATTGCAATCGTTTGCGCCAAAGCTTGTCCTCGGACCAACTTCATGGGCTATATTTCTATATCATATACTCTTGCAGAGTGGCGACCCACTTGCCTCTTCTTTCTGCTAATTCATTTTGCATCAGCAAAGTTTTCACTGTAGCATCTGGAACAATTGCGTGTACCTTGCTTCTTAAGATATAGTGTCTGAATTTCTTGACGGCCTTCACCAAAGCATATGCTTGCATTTCAATACTGGGATATCTTAACTCTGCTTCTTTCAACGGAGCACTCATGAAAGCAATCGGGTGCTCATCCTTTTCTTTTGTTCTTTGTGTTAACACTGCTGCGCAGGTGTGCTCTGAGGCAAATGAGTACAGATAGAAAGGCATTGTGTAATCCGGACTAACTAGCACTGGGGCGTCCACTATAGCTTGTTTGATCTCCTCAAAAGCTTTTCTAGTTTGTGGAGTCCATTCGACCTTTGCATTCTTCTTTAGCATTTCATTTAACCGCCTTACTATCTCGGCAAACCCAGTTATAAACTTTCTCACAAAATTGATCTTGCCAAAGAACGACCTCAACTCTTTCTGACTACCAGGCAAACCAATCCTTGAAATAGCTTCAATACGCTCGGGGTCAATTGCAATACCCCTCTCTGAAATGACGTGACCCAATAGTTTCCCCTCGGTGACGCCGAATATGCATTTCTTAGCATTCAGGGAGACACCAAATCTTCTGCATCTCTGAAAAATCTTTCTTAAATCTTCGACATGATCTGCTCTCCTTTTTGAGAACACAGTTAAGTCATCCATGTAGATAATTATGCATTTTCCAACAAGGTCTCGAAAGGCGATGTCCATGGCTCGCTGGAAAGTGGCTCCGGCGTTGATCAGGCCGAAAGGCATTCTCCTATATGCAAAGGTTCCCCATTTTGTGGTGAAAGCTGTCTTCAATCTATCTTCTTGTTCAACCATCACTTGGTTGTAGCCTGAATATCCGTCCAAGAAGGACATCATCTGTGAACCATTCACTATCTGCAATACCTCATCCAACGAAGGCAAAGGATAATTATCCTTTTCAGAGGCCCTATTCAAATTGCGGAAGTCTACGCATAACCTTATCTCTCCATTCTTCTTTCTAACTGGAACAAGATTGGCGACCCACGTGGAGTGCCTTACTAGAAAGATGATCCTAGCCGAAAGAAGTTTCTTGACCTCCTGATAAATTAACGGCTCTAGTAATGGATTAACGGGCCTCTGTCTCTGTCTGAATGGCTTGCTGCCTGGTTTCAATGGAATCGTATGTGTAATCAATGATGTATCATATGTCTTCAGATCTTCATATCCCCAAGCTATTACACCTGGAAATTCTTTCATCAGCTTCAAGATGCCTTCTCTTTCTTCTGGTGTGCAAACTTTCCCAATAAAAACATTCTTCACTTGTTCTTCTGTCCCTAGATTGACAGTTTCACAATCGTTGCCTTGGGTGCTCTGGTTTCTACTCAGCTTATCAGGATCAAACAATCTTTCTAATTCAACCATTCCTTTCGGAATAACATTCGTCTTCAAATTAAGGATCCCTTCAGTATCAAATTCTACTTCTTCAGTCTCCTCATCAATGATATGTGCTTCAAATACACCTGAGGATGTGAGAAAATCTAAAATCTGTTTATCGTCATCGAACACTTGAAAATTCTTTATGTTATCAGGGACTGCTGGAGTTGAAACCAATTCCACAGTAAACTTCTTCAGTCCTTGCATAGCCAAAGGCTCCAACGAACTAGCAGCTTGCGCAAGAGAATTGGCGACTGGGTTCCTGGACCTATACACTTGCTTTATATTAAATGCATCGAAGCTTTCTATCAAGTCCCATACTCTATTTCTATAGCGGCCCAATCTCTTGTCGTGACAAGCGTACTGCTTCCTTACTTGGCGAACCACGATGTCAGAATCCCCAAAGGCGTGTACAATCTTGGCTCCCTTTTAATAGCAAGGAGCAACCCATGAATTAAAGACTCGTATTCAGTGACATTATTAGTGCATGCAAATTGAAGCCTATAGGCACCCAAGTATGCCTCTCTCCGGTTGGGCTAATAAGTTCGAATCCTGCTCCATTGCCTTTCTTCGACTTCGACCCATCGAACCTCAAAGTCCATACTTGATTTTTTGTAAGAGTGCTGGGAGACTGAACATGTATGTCCTCTTGATTGCACACCTTTGAAACTTTATCTTCAATTTATGACTGAATTCTGTCATCTAAAACATTGTTTTCTTCACTTGTCCTTTGACATTCTTCCTGTACTGAGGCCTGTCGGACGAGCTTCGCAACTTGCTCTAATGCCATTTTGCACATGGCACAAGTGATCTCAGAATGAAACGCCTCATGTATTCTGCACCAATTTGGAAGCAGCAAATTCCTAATGGAGGCATCCTTACCTAGTTCCGTTTCTTGTTTCACACTATTTAGGACAAAATCCTTAAAATTTTCAAATGTTCCCCCACCCTCACTGTCACTTGAATCGCTCTCAATCAACACTTCGGTGGAAGCATTGGCATCTTCCAGATTCTTCCCTTCATTTGAGCTCTGCAACATCAACACTTCTTGTTGGACCGGCCTATATGAGCCCAAATCAGTTTCTACAAACATTATCTCATTACCTTCACCGTATTCAGTGATCATTAATTTAAGCCTGGGTGTGCTATCAATCTTGATCTGATTCGGGACTCCTCTCCATGGAAGCCACATATGGGAAAAATCTGTTGCAATATACCCATTCAACTTTCTGGCGCAGTCTCTGCTTAGCAGCATCCCATATCCATCAGGTATATCAACCACTGATATGTCAATGCAGCTTTGAATTCGGGGGTCAGCTAACAACTGCATATGGATGTTATTCAATTCTCCAATAACTGGAACTTCGGTTTTGTCTAGCTGGGTCACCTTCTTTGTGGTTTGAAGTGGGACTATACCCAACCGTTGACACACCTTCAGTGGCATGACGTTGCTTGAAGCACCGGAGTCAATCAAACAATTGTGCAATAATTTCCCAAAAATTCTAACTGATACCAAGAATGGGGCGGGTTCGTCTTTCCCCTGATAAAATACTACTGGTTTCTTTCTTTCCTCTGGCATAATATTCTTTTTCTCATTCTTTTTGTCCAACGGAACTTGATTGCCTGGAGTAACCTCCTTTGCATTTTGCACTTGTTCTCGTTTTTGCTCCGTGGGTAGATTGAATCGAACTTTCCTGTTGTCTTCAGTCTTTGGCTTGTCAGGCTTGCTTGAAGCTCCTTGTACCATTCCTACAAATCCTTGAGACTGTTGTGGAGTCTCCCATGTGCTAAATGGTGCGTGAGGCACCTCTTCTACCATGTTTGTGTTTTGCACAGGACGGGACTGTGTGTTGACAGGAGGATTCTTGGATGAACTAGGTGCTTCTTGGGATGCATTTTTCACCACAGGTGTCTCATATAGGCTTCCCAAAATTGTATCTTTGACTTCTGAGATCTTCAATAACTCATATAGAGGAAGACTAACCTTTATCTTCTTCACTTCATCCAACACATAGGAACTTAGTCTTTTCATATCATCCCTTGGAAGATTGTCCTTTTGTGAACGTTGCATTAGGTGGACTGGCTGCTGGACAGTCTGTTGTCCATTTCTATTCTGCATCACATTTTGTTGCCTGTATTCTGGAGAATCCCGAGGCACATTTGGATTGTTGCTTGCATTTGGATTCGGTGGAGTTGAGAAATTATTCAGAGGAATTGATGACGTTAGAGGCTCTTTCTAATGATAAGTCCTTTGGTATACTTTGGGTGTTGCTCCTCCGGATGTCTGAAAGGCTTGCACCTCTCTTCTTCCTTCTACCAAAACACTGTTATTGAGAGGTGGAAAAACATAATTATCCTGACCCAAAGGCTCCTCTGAATATGTATCTTGAACTTCTGAATATACTTGAGCCTCTGAATACATCTGAGCCTCTTCAACCTGATCGTCTGGCGTCCCCACGGGACCATTTGCCGAAGCTGGCGGAAATCTGTGGTTAATCGATGGTGGCATGAAACTCCGGTATTCGGGCGAGATATTAACTTCTTCTAGAATTAAAGCCTGGTCATATCTTTGTACTGGGACAATCTCATATCCCGTAGTTGGAGGATTCTCAGTACCCTCTGTGCTCTTTACTTCTCCTTTGAAAATATCAGCAGCAACTTGAAATTCATGACCTTGAAGTTCTGAATGCTGATTGGTATTATGCAATCTACACCATCCCGACATAGCGGCTTCAGCCAAGAAAACTCTGTCTGCAGGACGGTTCTCTGGAGGTGGTGGGTTATCTAACGGTGATGGAATGCCTCCATTATTGGGCCCTGTGTTCCAAGACCTCTTCTGATATCCTTGATTGTTATTTCGATACCCATGACTATTCTCTTGATGGTGTCCTTGGTGGGCATCTTGGTGATGTGAAGGATTGTTTTGATATCCTCGATTGGCACCTGGATATGCCTGATAATTTCTTAGCATAGATTGCATTTGATTGTTCTGATTTCTAAGGTAGGTCACCTCAGTTGACAGCCTTTTCATCTGTTCTACTAACTCTTTCATTTCATCTTTCTCCTCGAGTTCGTGTTACTGGTACTATATTCTGGAGATAGACAGGCTGTGTAGCTGGAGTTTGGGATAAAGGTATCCCAGGATGGAGAACTAACTGATTAGATGGTGCTTGTATCTGATAAGACGGTTGCGGAACAGGATTCAATGTTGGAGTTCGTTGATTCCATGTTGACCCGAGTGTCTGCATCTGATTATTTGCAGTCGTCAAGCCTGTGTACAAAGAAGGCCCATTTATGTTTTGCCCCATATTTTGACTTACTTCCACAGCCTTTGCGTATGCTTGGTTCATATCTGCCGGAGTAGGATGAGCTTGTCTCACAAACATTGCGGTCAATGGGTCCAAGGCTGCATAATAGTTTTCCCTAGCATCTGGAACAACGTAGGGAGTTCGTAACCTTGTGAGAGCTTTCTGGAATCTGTTGTTAAAGGCATGAATAGGTTCTTTATCTTGCCGTCTCACTTCGATAAATTGGCGAAAAAGCTCTACTGGAGTAATGGGAATACCAAACTTTTCAATGAAAGCTTCCTTCATCTGCTCCCATGTTCTTATGGACCCAATTGGCAAATGTATGAACCAAAAGTGTGCTTCTTCGCCCAAAGAATAAGGGAACAGTCTGCAAGCTACGTCCGCGTATGCAATTTGTCTATTTCGCAAATTATCCTCGAACATCTTGATATGATCTTCAGCAGAACGATTTGGGTCATTGACTTGATACTTAGTGCAGAAATGCTCCGGATTCTTCGGCATGTCATGGTAGTCTGCAAATTCAAGTGGAGACGAATTAGTAACCAACCAAGTAGCACCATTTGGAGCAGGTTGACCTCCTGGTTGACCTCCTGGTTGAGCCATTGCTTGAACTAGTTATCGCCTTTGATATACAATTACTGGGGTTGTTTGTTGTTGTTGAGGTGTGGAAACTTGAACTGTTTGCTGTTGCTGAACAAATACTGGTGAAGTGACTTGGACAGTTCTTGGTTGAGCAAATCTTGAAACACTTGGTGGAGTTTTGAACAGATTTGAAATTTCTACTCCACTTTCCTCTCCTTCACTTGACCAATCCTCTTCACTTGACTTAACTCCTTCGTTTAAAAGAACTTCCTTCTTCTTCCTTGCTCGAGTAGGCAACTCTAACTCCACAAAGTCTTTGGACGAACTTGGCGCAGACCTCAAAATTCTTTTCAACTTATCAGGCGAGAATGAACTAATACGATCCAGGATGTAGCTGCTTATCGGCGAGGTGCGGGAGCGGGAGCAAGTGGTTGTCTTTGATTCAACAAATCTCTTTCAATTGCAACTTGAATTTCAAGAGCCTTCTCTTCTTCTTCTTGCAACACAGCACAAGTTCGCATATATTCGGCGTAGCTCTCCTTTGTCCTCCACGCGAGATTATTCAAACCTAAGAGGACGTCTTCTTGGTCGTCGTTGAATCCCAAATTAGGCTGCAACACTAGAAATAAGCCTTTATGCGGTAGCACCATCTTGTGTCATGATAATTTCTTCTCCAATAAATTTTCTTTTTGATAAAATCCCTTCTGTACTTGAATATGGTTGTTCACTGCAAGAATCCTTGGAAGGCCCTCCTTCTAGCGCCAATTTTGTTGATGTGTTTTTTGTGACTACACCAACACAGAATAAAGTCGCCAATGGCTACCCTACTCTCTCTTGATCAAAGTATTCTTCATGCTAAGATTGCAAGAAAGTTCATGCATTCAACTCCAAGGTTCTTTCAGTGCGAATAGGCTCAGTTGGCTCGATGTGATTTGCTGGTATTTCAAGGGGACTTACGGAATTGTTCAATAGCATAGGAAGGGGTTTTCATAATTCGACAGATTTATCAATGAAGCACGGGTTTCCTATTCTAACCAGAAAGTACTGAATTGAAATGGTGCAGGGTTAAGAAGGCTCTAATCTACTCTAAGGCGTGGGACATGGCGATCAACTTCAGCAAACTTCAACCAAACTTCGCTTTGCCTCACCTCGGACAGCCTCCGCGGAGTCGGTGCAATCTTCAGGGGAGATGACTAAAGATGTTCAAACCACCACTTGACATGAAGATACCATCACAACGACGCATACCATCATTCAAACTGTGATTGAAATTAGGCCCACAACGTTTCTAGTTGACCACACAAGGCAAACACACCATCAGTGAGCCCGCTAGTGGTATGGATAAGCGAAGATTGCTTAGATCAAACACCACATTCTATAGCTAACATCGACTTGCATAAAATGAAATTTACTCTACTTGAAGTAGAAGGGATGAAGAAACCTCGCTAGCTATCCATAACAAAGATGAATTTCACCATCAATGAAAAGATCTTTTATTATGAAAGTTTTACACAACAATCTCTTACAAAAGTTTTATTATGAAAGTTTTACACAGCAATCTCTTACAAAAGTTTTACACAACAATCTCTTACAAAGGAAAACTTTCCTTCTTCTTCAACTACACTATCAATCTATAGTAAGCTACTTCTAAGTTGTCTCTCTACTCTATGTCTATTGTCTAACTCTAAGCTAATCTAATGAGATACAAATGAGGGGGACTCCCCCTTTTATAGTTGGCCAAGTCCAATGGACGGCTCAGATTACAATCGGCTGGATGGCCCAGATTGTGCCACCTCAGCCCTAAACAAGATTCACCCTAAAAACCGCCACAAAGAGGAGTGGGGTAATAAATGAGCCATTAATGTCCATCCTTCTAGAAGATTCCAACTTTGAAACGTGTTCACACTGTTCTTGATCTTCTTCTTTACATTGTTCTTCAACTTCACTCGAGCTTCCATTCTTTTCTCCATCTTGAGTTTTGAAAACATTTCTTCTCTGTTACTAAGTCTCAACACTTCACCATTTGCTTGCAACTTTTCTTCCTTCGAGGTTGAAACATCATCTTGGATTACTTTCTTCATCACTTTAAGTCATCACCGCTTGGTCTCGACGTTCCTCCTGCAAAACAAGCAAGGAGAAGAGCATTAGAACACTTCGTAATATAAATTCAACTTACTTACTAGGATTTTCACGCTCTAACTTCCAAGCGTTCATCGTCTTCACTAGCCAACTTCGCGTTCAAATTCTTCATGCCTTAGCCAAATTTCCAACCTATCTTGTATTCTGCCTGGGCATACTTCACTCTGATATTTCATCCAACTCAGGTTCGAGAAGAAATCCTTTCACCAGGAATTTGATCAAAAATTATCTAAGCGATCATTTTCAAATTCATCTACCAAGGCATTTTTAACACATTTTATCCCTTGCCTTAGAAAAAATTTAAATTTTCCCTTAGGAAAATTCATCAACCTGGTGCCCATCAAAATATTCACCTTGAAGGGCTCGACAAAGTGTGGAAGACTTTAAAATCCATTCCTCGTCGCAGACGTCCAATACCCAGAAGAAAATTTTCTTCAGAACGCGTCAAATCCATGGGTACACAACGAACGGGTTCATTTAATTTTTTGAATTTTGAACCTTAGAAAAAAATAATTTCTCATCAAATCTATTTCATTTCTTCACCCTTGAGCGTATTTCCTTGCTCTGACTTGAAATTTCTCATTGACCCTGTGAAGCTGGAGTATTTTGACTCATTCCAGCCAATTTTATCCATGCCTCTGAAAATTTCATCTCCTCCATCAGACTTAGGCATATTTTCTAGAGATGAAATTCTAACACTGTAGAAAAATCTTGACATCTTATTGTCAATATGGGCGCATTTCACATGGCTTACTTCAAATTTCCACACTTAGAAAATTTTAAACTTTTGATATTACCTCTTTCAAGCCAGGCGCATTCAACATGGTGGACTTCCAGTTTCAATTCCTTAGAAAATTTCACCTCCACTTCCTTGACTTAGGCGCATATAAGAGCTCAAGCTTCAAATTTTGGACACTTAGTTAAATTTCTCATCCATCACCAGCTTCAGCTATGGCGCATTTGAGGCCTTCTACCTTCACTTTTTTAACACTTAGAAAAACTTCACATGCCTCTCTTTCAAAGCTGGGCGCATTTCAGCCTTGAGGTTTCATTTTTCAAACTTAGTTAGATTTCCCAACTTCAACTTCCTCTTGCTAAGGCGCATTTCACCATGGGAGCTTTCAATTTGTCAACACTTAGAAGAATTTTTAATCAATTCCTTGAGGTGGGCGCATATGAGAGGTCAATCTTTCATTTTCCGGACTTAGAATCTTCTTCTAGTTGATATTCCTATGAGGGGCGCATTTAGGGGTAGGGACTTCAAATTTAAAATATCTAGAAACTCTTCAAGCTCAAAGGCGCATTTCACCCTATAAGCTTTCACTTTTCAATACTTAGAATATTTTCCAGGGTTAGGGGCCGTCCCGTCACGTCGGTTCGGGGGCGATCCCGAATACCGAGGGGGGCTAGAGGGGGGGACGACCCAAAAAAACTTCGGAGGTCCCGGGGAAGAGAAAATTAGGGACGACGGCAGCCGGGGGCCGGGGGGGGGCCGTTTGCCCTTCCTCCTAGGGGAGGGCCGGTCTTTTTAAGCGCCCAAACTTAAAAAAAAAAGCAAAAAATTAAAAAATAAAACCCTGCCTATGTGGCATACGTGGGCCCCACCATGTTTTGCTCTCTTAAGAATGAAAGGAGGCCTCTAAAAGTTCATTATTTTCATTTTGTTTGTGTAGGGAGCCAAGGGTTTGAGAAGAAAAAAAATTGCAGCCATTGAAGGAGAAGGAGCAGCTGTTTGGAGGAGAGGAGGTTGAAAGAGTGTTGCTGGGAGTGCAAATCCATCAAAAAAGGTATGCATTTTCTTTCACCATTCTTTTTTTTTCATTTTTTTTGCAAAATATGAAGTTTGCATAGTCTGATTTTTTTTTATTTTGTTCATTTTCAGTCAACACTTGCATTCTAAAAACAAAAAATATGAGCAACAGTGAAGGTGGGAGTGATAGTGAAGTTGAAATGCAAGCTAGAAGGCAAACTAGAGAGCAAATAAGAATAACCCCTACCCAACACCATCATTCATCAACCAATTCCAAAACTATGAAGGACTATGCCAAACACCCAATAGACAAAAAAAAACCATTCCTTCAATTTGTGACAGCCATGGGTGAAAGACAAAAAAATTCAGGGGGGAGTAGGGTTTGGTTGTGCCATGTTTGTGAAAAGGAGTTTAGGGGCAGCTACACTAGAGTTAGGTCTCATTTTTTGGGTGAGGTGGGCCATGGAGTTAGAACGTGTCCTGCATTGACAGATGCACTATTTATAGAGTGCCAAACAATTCAAATGGAGTGTGATGGTGGGGTTCAAACTGGGTCTCCTTCTTTCCCAAGTTCACAATCGTCTATGCCTACTCCTACTCCTAGTCCTTCCACAGTTGGTAGTACTGTTATCTTAAGAGGAAAGAGGAAGGTGATTGGTGGTGATAAGGGAGCCTCAGTTGAGTCCATGTTTCAAAACCAAGCACGAGAAACCTGTGAATCCTCCATTGCCAAATTCTTTTTTGCCCATGCCATTCCATTTCATGTGGCCCGTTCCTCTTATTTCAAACAAATGGTGAAAGACTTAGTCACTGTTGGTCCTTCATTTGTACCCCCTGGAGATCATAAGCTACGCACCACCCTCCTAGACAAAGAGTACTCCAAAGTTAATGTGTTAATGGAGGAGATGAGGCAAACATGGATGAGGACGGGGTGCTCTATAGTGATGGATGGGTGGACTGATTGTAGACGTCGGCCACTCATCAATGTCATAGTCACATGCCCTGCTGGTTCTTATTTTCTTAGAGCCGTAGATTGTTCAGGGAAACGTAAGGATGCTGACTTCCAATTTTCCATTTTGAGAGATGCCATAGAGGAGGTTGGGGCTGCAAATGTGGTGCAGGTGATCACCGATTCAGCACGTGTGTGCAAATCGGCTGGATTGATGGTGGAGGGTACTTACAGGCACATATTTTGGACCCCATGTTGTGTTCATGCATTGAACAATGCATTGAAAGACATAGGGAAGATGGATTGGGTGAAGAAAACGGTGGCAGAAGCTAGAGAAATTCAAATGTTCATTTGCAACCACCACACCTCACTTGCTCTTTTCAGGACATTTTCAAAGGAGTTTCTCAAACCTGTTGATACAAGGTATGCCATTTACTTCATTTTGTTTCACTTTCAATTTGTATTCATAATCTGATTTTGTTTTAAATTTTTATTTTTTAATGAATCATTGAATTAATGAATGTAGATATGCCACCTACTTCATCCTATTGGAGAGGATGCTTGAGGTGCATGAGCCTCTACAACTAATGATGGTCAATGCTGAGTGGACTAGATGGCCTAATGCAAGTTCCACTCAAGGAAAGAGCATCAAGCAAAAGATCCTCGATGATGATTGGTGGGCCAATGTGAGGTAAGACATATTAGATGGCTGATTTTCATATTAAATTTCTGATTTTAATATTTTAATTTTATTGTCCAATGTTCCAACTTTTGAAGTTTCTAACATGTCAAATAACTTGTCAACTAATTATTTTGAACTTTTTGTTTGCATTTTGCAGATATATTTGCTCCTTTATCTCGCCCATTGTAGATGTCATTAGATATGCTGATACAGACTCTCCTAGTCTTGGAGAGATATATGAGACATTTGACACTATGCTTGGGAAGATCAGGCAAGTTATTTTGGCAAAGGACCCCACTTTGGATTTATATGAGCAACACATTAGGCCCATTGTGACGCGGAGGTGGAATACAATGAACACCCCGCTTCATATGGCTGCCTTTGCTCTAAATCCAAAATGGTATGCACCAAGGGATGGTAGGGTGCCTCCATGTGATGATCCTGAGGTTTTAGATGGGTTCACAAAGGCCATTGAAAAGATTTATCCAGCCGAGCAAGCTTCAATACTTCGGTCACAATTTCTAGACTTTGCTAATCTTAATGGCCCAAACTTGAGCAAACCACAGGCGAGGTTGGATAGAGCTATATTAGCTCAAGGGAACCCTATTGGATGGTGGACCTATCATGGGAGAGATACACCACAGTTGAAGATACTTGCCACTCGCCTTCTTGCACAGGTTGCTAGTTCCTCTGCTGCAGAGAGGAATTGGTCTACATATGGCTTTATCCACTCTGTCAAGAGGAATAGACTTACCTCTAGACGAGCAGAGAAGCTAGTGGCTGTTCATAGTGCTCTTCGGCTTCAGGATCGACAGACTCCAGAGTATCGACAGACTCCAGCTCTACGGTGGGATATTGATCCCGAGGACGCGGCTCAGATAGATGAGGAGGAGACAGCTGAGGGCTTGGTTGGGGTCCCATTGGCTGAGGAGGAGCATTATGGTGGCAGTGACTCAGAGGATGACTCTGATTTTGATGCAGTTATGAGAGATGATTAGGGGCAGCAGTGCTCTTTGTTTATTTTGTAAATTTGTATTCATTATTGACATACGATATTGTATTTTGATTTTCATAGCAAACTAAAACTTTAAAACTATATGGCAGCAATGTAGCCTTTGGGCATTTTGATATAAGTTTATAAATTATAACTTGGAGGTTGTTTCATGATTCGTGTATGTTAATTTTGAATGCGTATTGAGTATTGGCATAATGTTGAACACAAATGTTATATGTTAATGTTCTATAATGTGTATTATGCATGCCTTATTCATGTTATGTATTGAATATTTAAAATTTCCCTATATTTTTTAAAATTTCCCTATATTTTTGTATAGCCGTCCCCTGCCGTCCCTAATTTTGGCCTCAAAAATCGGAAACTTGGGGACTCGTCCCGCCGTCCCCTGCCGTCCCCGTCCCGGAAACTTGGGGTAACCTTGATATTTTCTAGACTCATCTTCTTCCATGGGCGCAAATGACCCCTTCTAGTTTCAAGTGTTAGCACTTAACATTTTCCAAAACTCCATAGGCAAGTCCAGGCGCATCAACAGGGGAGAGCTTCAAATTTAAAAGACTTGAATATATTTCACTCCACCTCTCAAGCTAGGGCGCATTTAGGACCCCCTACTTCCAATTTCTTCATACTTAGAAAAATTTCAAAGACCTCCTCCCTCTTCAAGGCGCATATGGAGTGGGCAACTTCTAGTTTTCAATACTTAGAGAATTTTTATGTCATCTCCCCAAGCCTAGGCGCATTTAGCCCTTGGAGCATCAAATTTAAAACACTTAGAAATTTTCCAGCTCACCCTCTTCTCCCTAAGGCGCATTTTGGAGGTGCTACTCCCACTTTGGGTGCCTTAGAAAAATTTTGATGCTTCTTCTTCTTCAAGGCGCATATGGGGGCTTGAGCTTCCAATTTATGAGACTTAAGCAAATTTGTAGGTATCTCTCCAAGCAAGGGCTCATTTAAGAGATGCAGCTTCAAGTTTTTATGACTCAAACAAATTTCAATCTCTCTAGGCAAGGCAAGGCGCATTTTAGGGGGGGAGCTTCCATTTTCAATGCCTTCACTAAATTTCCTGCCTCATCTTCAGCTTCTCAAGGTGCATTTGGCCTGTGAACTTCAAATTTCAAGTGCTTAGAGAATTTCCACCAACCTTAAGCTTTTAAAGGCGTTTTTCACTAGCTGGACTTGAAAATTTATCAACTTCAGTGAATTTTATGCCATTTGTCAATTTTAGAGTGATTTGTTTGTGCTAATCCTAGCTTGTCCTAACTTTCTAATTTTAGAAAGTTTTTCATATTTTGCATTTTAAGCTGATTTTTGGCTCCAAAAAGCTGGATTTTTACTTTATCTCGAACCTCGTGATGTGATTGAGCTACTGGCGCTTGGTGCTTGCATGTACCTGCTATTTTTAGCAACTTACTAAAAATAGTAACAGCTCAGAATGAGCTCAAACTTTGTGTGCTGATTGCCTGAAGGGTGCTGATCGTGGCCGGATGCTGCTTTTGTGTAACTGTCGTGTTTTACCCTTGAATTTAGGAAACCCTAATTCTTCTACGCAAGCCTGCTAAAAATAGTAAGTGCTTGATTTTTGAATCTCTGCAACTCCGTTCGCCTTGAAATTCGTGCCATGGGATCTTTGTCAGTCGTTTGACTTGTTCATACTGACGCCTCGTGCTGACCTACTATTTATAGCACATTTCTGGAGGTGGCTTGCTATTTATAGTAACTGCTTGTTTCTGATAACTCCACAACTCCGTTTGACTTGAAATTCGAATGACACGCTCCTCACCACGTGACCTGCCTGTTGACACTGGCGCATGCGGCTGACTTTCTATTTTTAGCCAGTTTCTGAAATGACTTACTATAAATAGTAAGTGCTCTGTTTTCCCTCAAATTTTACCAGCGGATAGCTTGAAAGATGCTGATCACGATGGTTTACACCGGTTTTCGAAAATTCTGACCTTTTACCCCTCTTTTTGGGTCACGAAACTGGAAACCCTAATTGGTCTTGCATGCGTATCAAATGACCTCCGTTTGTCCTCGTTTCTATTGCATTGTGTTCAGTTTGTGATTTTGAAGTGCTGGGAGGCAGCTGCCGGAATGTATCTGCTAAAAATAGCAAGTTGTTGAATAAGTGATTATCTCCGTTTGCATGTCACATCACTGCGAAGCCCTCGAAAAACCCATAAAGAATATGCCGACATGCAAAGAAAACCCTGGCATGCAAACCCTAAAAATAGTCTCTGAAGGCTGAACTCTGAAAGTTGTTATCTCGCTTTGCATGTTACACCACTGCGAAGGTCTTAGAAAACCCAGAAGGAATATGCAGACGTGTTGAAAAATTCTTCGTTTAAGCCTTGAAATCTGCTCCAGAAGCTGGACTGCTAAAAATAGTAAGTTGTCTGTTTCAGCTCAAATTTTGCACACGAGCAGCTTGATGTGTTCTGAATGCAGTGTGACTATTGGAATTTCAAAAATGCTGAGAGAATGCCAGGTATTACACACTTACTAAAAATAGTAAGTTGCCAGAATCTGATGAAATTTCAGTGGAAGCTTGCTGGAAGTATACTGACAGCAATGTTAGTCTTTGTTTTCAATTTATTCACCTTGCTTGACCTCAAATTGGCTGGGAAAGTACAAACCCTAATTTTCAAACTTGGCCAAATTTCACGTTTAAACTCAATGACGGGCACAATCCCGGAAAGACAGACAGTAGAAAAGAAAGACAACGACAAAACAAACTAAAATCAAGCCAAAAGTTCGGAAGGAAGCAAAAATTAGGGGGTCCCCATTTGCAATGGGGCGATGTGTGAAAAAGGTCACAACACAACGAAAGCTGGATCAGTTAGTCAGTCATGGGAGACTTTTGGATAACTGGATTGAAAGCTTAATCGTTACAGGTCAACGTCTTCTTGCGGATTTGTATCAATTGAGGAGTGACGCACATAAACTTCGTCAAGGTATTCAGTTGCTTGAGGTTTCAGTTGCAAAGAGTTTAGCCAAGGATCGAGTTCTTGTGTCCCAGTTGTCTGTTGCATATGATGCCTTGGAGGTTGATGAAGATCAAGAGAAAGTTTTTACTTGGAGGGAGCAGCACCTTTTCAAAATGGAGATATGTGAAAAGGTTTCTACCAAGTTGTTTTCAATGAAAGATAATGTTGTTGGAGCTCTTGCACTTGTCAGTGGTTTTGTTGTTCAGATTCCGTGTCGTTATCTTCTGGAAGATGGCACATATATTGCACTTAATGAAGTACAAGCTGAGTTCGAAAAGCTGATTTGTGATAGCCTTGAAGGAGATCCTGTGGCGGCTAAGTTGGAGAATATTTCAGTTATTTCAGCTAGTTTCAGAAAGGTGACTGAAGATGTCAGAGAAGGCATGCATACAGTCAAGGAAAGTGACAGAGAACTGAAGAAACAAATTGTTGTTTTGGATAGCATCAAAGTGCCAGAAGACAAAGAGATTGATGAGTTCTTGGTCGAAGTGTTAGACCGAGATGACATGGAGTGATCTGCCAGTTGGAACCTGCAATTAATTTCGAGGGTTGAGTCATAAGCAGCAGTTAACTCGACTTTCAGTCTTGAGTTCACTTGCTGACTTCACACATGCTTATCTCTTCCTTGGGATTATCTTCACAGGAGTTAGGGTTAGGGTTTCCAGTTAACTGAGGGTAGTGTCCAGTTAACTTTGCTTTAAATAAGGATGTGCATGCTTGCACATTGTCCATTTAGGTTAAATATACCGGTTAACTGATGGTAGTTTTCCAGTTAACTGTATAGTTTGCTTTATTAGTGTTTAGCAATAAATCTTGCATGCATTGCAAGACTTTAGTTGACTCAAGGTGATTTTAGGGTTCCCTACACCTTTTGATGTCTATAAATAAGAGCTTTTGCTCATTTGTACATAACTTTTGCACGAGAGAGAAATATATGATGTGCCTACCTTGCCTTCAATATTGCTCTTTTTGTATCTGTTCATGCGTATTTACTGTTATGATGAATTGTTATGCCACATAGGGTTTCATGCAATTATAATGGTGAATTCTTTCCTTGGATAAAATCTGTTTTGTGTTCAATAAACTTGTCCAGATTGAGCTGATAGATGTGCCACCTTGCCTTCAAGTTGAGAATCTATTCTTGCTTATCGTATGGTGTTTTGTGAATAATAAACTTGTTTAGATTGAGCTGATAGATGTGCCACCTTGCCTTCAAGTTGAGAATCTATACTTGTTTATCGTCAAATAGTCATCCCTGCTCCATTTTCTCATGCTCGGTTTTCTTGAGGAAACTAGATAGATTTGAAGTAATTAGCATAGTTGTAGTTAGTAGTCTGCGAAACCAGAAAATACTCAGCTGCAACGTATATAGTTTTCGAGAAAGCCTTGTACCTCTACAGCTGAAACAAAAAGACAGGATATAGTTTAGTTTACTTTCCTTTCAAAGCATTTTTGTCAAGCACAACGAGGGAGCTTCCCCTCCTAATTTGAAGAGCACTCATTGCGTAGTGTGCATAGCTGTCCGTACCAACTCTTACTCCAAAGGTGCTAGTTGTTACGCCAACAATACTCCATGGTCATGTAGAAGCATTTGATTAGCTAGTATCGCAAGGTGTTTGAAGGATCCTCATGAAGAGATTAAGTCTGTAGGTTCACAGAAACCATCTGCAGTCTTCTGATTCTCTGAATATAATGTAGTTTGCAAGACATTGCAATTTAGGATGCAGTGCCACAAATTTGGAATAGAAAACCCCAGATTATCTTGTGAACTTGTGAATTTGCATAACAATTGCAGAACCACCAATGTCCAAAAGCCAAAAAACTACAAAAGCCCAAGTGGAAGCTGTAAAATATGATGGGGCATCGTTAAGAACAAAATTCTGTGATAGCAATGGAGAATGTACAAATCTATATAGATTCTGTATACCTCAAATCATAGTTCAAAAACTCGTGACTCACCAAAACTCAGCACCTGCCAAATTTTGAATTGGACTCTGTGATTCAACAACTTGAAAAAGCACTTAAATTCTGTTTTAGCACATAAATTTCATGCAAAATACAATTACTCAATGTTTCAACTAAGTTTGTAAAATGTTGGGGAAATGTTTTTTATTAGATTTGAATATAAAAAGGAGTACAGTATTCCATCAACATGCAAATACAACAGCCAATAATATGATATGTATTATGATGATTGAGAAGTATCATAAACAAATATATACTCATGCAAGTTGCAACAATTTATAACTCTCCCTTCCTTGTATAAATCTTACTGATAGTATGGGTCATATTTGCTATTGACTATAGCTCCACTCTCAAATTAGAGGACTGAGGCTGCACCCTTGAACTATAAGGCAATGACTCCTCCTTTGGCTCATCATTGACATGCTCAACCATGATGTCATCCAATCCAACACTTGCTGCTTCTTTTGTACTCTCTTGTACTTATCTCTCAAAATTAGCAATCTCGTCTTTTGTAAACACTGTTGGGTCCTCATCCAGCACAGTCTAGTCACTATATAGATCAATCTCATCTAAGTCAATCGACTCCAAAGCAATTGTGTCCATGTTTTTTGTGAGAAGGCAAATGTTGTATTGCACAAAGATGAGGTCATTGAGACACATTTATGTCAATGAAAATATCCCAAGGCAATTTTGTATGCAAAAATTTTTCAAATTCATAATCCCATGTGTATAGGAATTTTGTCAAACAGTTTCCATGTTGCTGTTCTGAGCATGTGAGTTATTGTTTATAACAGTTTGATATTCACTTTCCTGCTTCGGACTTGAGTTTCAGTTTGTTTTCCAACTAAGTTGCCGGTTCTGGTACGGGTACAGAGTACGATGCCGGTACGGAAAATTTTTTCCTTGGGCACTGTCATGTCCCCAAATTTAGGACTTTAAAATTACTAAGCATTAAAAAAGGAATATTAATAACTTAATATCATAATTGTAAATATGTTGGTAATACAAAGTTAATATTAAAATTATTATAATATAATGGATATTATAGCATATAAAACCAATATTATAATTATGAAAATTATATAATCATAATCAATATTTAATTCTTTACAACTTACAATATGTAAATTATGTTTCTCTTTGATAATCGTATGGAACTCTCATCGCCCCTGATTATCCCTTAGTTATAATTATTAGAAATTACTCTTATTCCCACCGTCTACCCTCACTTGTTTAATTTAATCTAATATAAGATAAGCGGACCCTTAAGAAGCCGATAATATAATGATTAAATAAAGTTACAAAAAGAAAATACTCAATAAATAATTCACTAAAGACCTCATAAATAATAAATAATCGGGCCTTGGCTATATGTTAATCCTATAGCTTCAAAAATTAATGAAGTCATTATTCGCCATCAACAATGACACTTCAATCTGGGGATATGGCTTCAATCGCGACTTCCTGAAGGGACGCAATGGCTAAGTAAATAATCGTATCCTCTGAAATTAAGGGACGGCCTATCATTGCAAACCCTTCTTGCATATATTCGCCTCCTTGTGTGCAGATTAAGGGGTGGAAGATCGGTACAGAGAGTGTGGCTTCAGACCTTGCATAAATAAACTACAGTTACGCACTCAAGGCATTGTCCATACAAGACGACACAGAAGGTATGATATTGACCCGTTCCAATATCACTGCAGCTTCCTGAAAATAGCAACAACCGTGATAATTATGAGCCTCTACTGAATAACACATCGAGCAAGGATCCACATGAATGGAAATTACTTATCAGGAATTGCCTCGCCCTGTTAGTTACTCTGTCTAACCACCGTTTATAGTGAGTAAATAATCTGAGATTAAGAAGTTAAGCTACAACAATAAGGTTAGCAGGTGGTTGAAGAAAAGCGGCAATGGATGGAGGAGTATGTACTCCTTTTGAAGCAGTGTGTGAAAGGATGTTTCTTATAGTCATAAGGATAAATTGGAAATATGAGGAGTAAGGGACAGGGAGGATAATAATTGATCAAGAGGCAGAAGAATATGTGATGAAGGGAAGATAGAATAGAACCACATAGCTGAGGGAGCCAAGCGCAAGGAATACATTATGTTAGAAGTCGATCAACTACAAGGCAACCAACGGAGGTAACACTTATCATATGTGGAATTAAAGTTGATAATGCTTATATAAGTAAAGGATAAAATAAGGGATACCAAGTATATCATTAATCTTAGTTGATACTCATAAAACATATTAAGTACTTTATGAAGTATGAATATATCTGAGTATATTAGAATGAACAAGTATATGTTTAGATCTATACATATATACATATTAAATTTCATAGATTCATTAAAGATAGGAGACACATATAAGATATACAAGATAATGGGTAAATATATATGGATAATATATTAATGATGCTTGCAACGATTATTGAGCCCTATAAGTAATAACGGCCCTATTCGTTCATGATAATGATGAATGATATAATCGAATTCTGTCTATCGGATCTTGAAAGATGTTAGTATCTAATGCACGTAGGAAATATATTATAGAAGAATCATTCATAATGAATAATAGGGATGTTTAATGTCTAATTTATTGCTCTCTAATGTTTTGATGTCTCTTTGAGAAATACTTCGAGTACAAGATTCGGGTTTAAGTGTTTCCGCCAAAAAGGGGACATTACAGGCACAGTACGTTTGGGTACAGCTGTATATATATATATATGCAAAAAAATAAAAAATATACAGAATTGTAAATACATTTGATAGTATGATACTTCATCAATCATCATAGTATGATATTTGGATTAAAGTATTTTCATGCTTGCCATACTTGTAGTTTATAGAACAAAGCAATTTAGATGCATTTACTAAGGCTCCAACTTGCTTAGATGTAGACCAAGAAGAGTTCTAACAAGATCCACAAAAATAAGGCCAAATGCCCATTACTAATCATCAGTGCTACGGCAGCTGACATATTTATCATCTGGAATATATGAACGGAACAATGCACCCTGAAATGGAAAATGTGGTTACTATCTTTACTATGGAAAACCCATGGATTCTCTGTCGTTATGTACCCAGACAAATCTGTCCTACAAATGCAGAAAGATGTCTGAACCCCACAATGAACCAAATCCAAACACAAATACAAAATGAATAGCACTCAAATCCAGGGCTACAGGGGAGTGAACCAGTAACAGAGAGTATCACTTCTCTATATCTCTGAAACCTGCTTTAGAAAGCTAAGCCATAATACCCTTACCTGTCAAGATCTCCACATGTGGATATATATTTGAGACCCTCTTTGGTATTTTGCTACCATTTACAATATTCCAGTTGTAGAACCCATAGAAGCATAAATCGGCAAAAAATCGTGAAAATTGCGATTTTTAAAAAATCGCCAAGTGCCACGATTTTCACCCCAAATAAATTGCAATTTTTTTAGGACTGTTGACCTGGGAAAATGCGTTGAAAATCGCATCTTTTTTCTGCATAAAACCGTCTAAAATTCAACATAAAATCTCTAAAAAAATCTCCTGTGTAAAAAACCCTAAAAACCGCGCATTTTCTGCTATTAATAAGGGTTGCACTTGAGTAATTTGTGGCCGCTGTAGACTCTGCCCTACACACGAACAGGTTCCTTTTTGTCCTTGAAATTTTAGCAAATATGGTTGCATGTCATTGAATTCCTTCGAGTTTATGTTTTCTGTGTTTTCTACGTTTGAATGCTAGCGACAGAATGTTTCTGTTTTTTTTTGTTTTTGTTTTTTATTTTTTAGTTTTAGGTTTAACTTTTAATCTTTTAATTTAAAAAATTAATTAACATTAAATTTAATAAAAGTTTAAATTTAAACTTAATAAAGTTTTAAATATAATTACATGATTTTAATTTAAAAAACTAATTAACATTAAACATAATAAAAGTTTAACTTTAAACTTGATAAAATCATGTAATAATATTGCACGATTTATTAAGTTTAACTTTAAACTTGATAAAAATAAAATCATGTAATAATATTGCACGATTTATTAAGTTTAATGTTAATTAGTTTTTAAATTAAAATCATGTAATAATATTTAAAACTTTATTAAGTTTAATGTTAATTAGTTTTTTAAATTAAAATCATGTAATAATATTTAAAACTTTATTAAGTTCAAAGTAAAATATTTTAATACATAAGTTAGAGTTAAACTATTATTAATACTTAATATATTCACTTTTAAATTCACAGCCTCAAGTGTCATAAAGTAAATCAATCCACAGCCTCTTACTTATAATTCCTCTATTTTCTTCCCATTTACCTTGGAAATGTATTGTAACGATTTCAAAATGTAGTCTCATTGCATATTCTTGGTTCTTCATGGATGCTAATTCTACTGAAATTCAATGAACAATACCTACATACTACTAATTCTTTTGTGAACAAAAATAGAAGTTCTCACAGACAATCCAAAAGAAAAAAATGTCTAGACTTACCAGAAAACGAGTGAATCTCTGTCCACATTGTTGTTTATTTGAGAAGTCTGTTTACATTGCCATAAAAAGATATGTGCACCTACAACATTTGAGGAATGCACATACTTCTTTTTTTGCTAGAATCCATGTAAGTTGATACAACTCTACTTATCCTACCTTGCTATGTACACCACGTGGATGTGAGCACTAATCATCAATACATGAAGGTTGTGATTAACCTGTTGCCCCAAACATTTTTCCCTTTCCTTGTGGCTCATATATTGTAATTGACATTTTGTCAACTGTCAACATCCAGTTATTATTTACACACTATGAAGTATATTTTGTGCAATGCAATGTAATTAGTGATATGAACATAAACAACAAAAATCTATTTTCTATAATTCATGGGTTAAAATCTCTATTTTATTTGCTCTCTATATCTCTATGCTATGGAAATTATCTTAAATTTCAAAAAGAGTAGCTTTTGTCTCTTTTTCTACAATTTTTTATGTCTTTCCAAATCCGATTTTTTCCTGATTTTTTCAAAAAATCCTGAACTTTTGGTTTGCAGATTTTTTCCCTAAATGATTTTTGCTGCTATGGTAGAACCAACGATGTTTTGGCCTCCAAGTTGTAATCCTTATTTCAATAATGTATGTTGATCCTTAAATTTCCTTCATGGCTCCTTTGAAAGAAGTAATCTATCAAATATCTTTTGAATGCTGGAAGAATGAAAGTTTTGATTGAATCTATCACACATCTTAATGCTGGGAGTGCCCAGGCACCCTCGGGTTCCCTGTGGGTTCGCTGGGAGCAGACCCACAGGGAACCCAAGTGTGCCTAGGCACTCCCTAAGCGCTCCCCACCACGCTTCCACTCCCAAACACTATCAGAGCTAGCACGGGGACCATAATAGGAGAACCCAGTAACATAGTTTTCCAAAGATGAAGGTTTTAATTCAATTCTCATACAATTTAAGCATAGGAAAATAATAATGCTAATTACATTTGCCAATATAACAATAAACTCACTTCCAGCAATTTACAAAATAAGCACCAGCAATTGACATATTAATAAATAATATAATTAGTGCTCTGACTTGGATTGCTAGCAGCAGAAGATTACAAAAACTTTATACGTTCAGAAGTATGGCATTTATTTAGTTTTTTGCACCCTTACTAGCCATACGGATATACCAAAAGGTGGCGTCAATATTATAGATCACTCCTTAATGAAGTCATGAATACTCCTAGTAGGTGCAGCTTGGGAAATGAAGTGGCGACTCTAAGGAAGTTGCACTAAAGAGAATTGCCCCTCTTTTTGAACCTTTGAACTAGTACGTGGGCTAGTGAAATTTGTATGGAAGATCTTCACTACATTCGATGTCTTCCTTGAAATTGTTGCAGTAATTTGAAGATTGGTGTTGACGACAACCTCCAAGTCAACCTCCCTTTTGTACGACGCTAATAAAATGTAGTGAATATTATTGGAAGCTGCGAATGGATTAATGTGAAGCTACAACTAATATGTAGATTCCTCTTTCCCTTGATAGTCTCCATTACTCACTCTATATTTTAATAAATGGTACAACAGCCATGAAAATACTCAGCAGTCTGATAATAATAAATTAAATATTCACCTGTTTCCTTGAGAGACTCAAAAATCATTCAACTCTAAAATTTATCTTTGTAAGAGACTTCACAAATTTCGCAAACTCTGCCTATAAATGCAATGTGAGAAATCTGGGTAATCTCTCCAACAACTTGGCCAAGGTAGACCATAGAATAGATGCACCACCAAATCCAATTACTCGTAGGGTTTTCGTCCTAGGGTTTCAAACTTCAAAAAGCTCTCCAAAATCACACAATAAAATAATATCCAAGCATCCTCCAAATGAGCTTTCTTTTTCCCTTTTGTATCCAACTCCACCCTAACTTTTTAAATTCCTACTAATAAACTTGAGAATAATAAAGTGACCTTTTAAAACTTCATTAAGTATCCACAAAGTCACTTTATGAACTTAAGTAGATTGATTAAATAATATTACCCTTAAGATATGTTGGAATGGGTAATATTAAATAATTAAATTAAAATATTCCCTTAGCTCCAACATTAGCCTACGGGAATAAAATAGGCTAATTAACCACTTCTTCTTAGGCATTGGAAGGGGACATTACAGTCAACTTGTTGTGCTTCTCTATGTGAATGGCCTCGACCAATCCTTAATTGCACTCATAGAGAAGTGCTACAAAGTTGAGAAAAAATTTACAAGGTTAACTTTTATGGATTTTTCACCCCAATTTTTCACACTCAGCAAGTCCTAAGGCGAGGAGGTCAAATGAGCCTTGGTGACTCATGACCTAGGTACTTGGCAAGTCTCAACCAGCAGCAGTAAAAACAATAGAAAAATTAAAAGAAAAAAAATAAAAAACTTAAAATCTAAGCACTTTAAATAAACTCCAACAATTTAAAAGCACACTCATTTCTTTTGCAAGCACAAGGAGGAGAAAAAGAGAGAGCATTGGAGCCAAAATCACATGCTATAGACGAAAAAACAGCACACAAGTTGAGCAACAAACATTGATTAAATATTATTGAGTAGGTTTGTAGCAGCCCTTAGTGCATCTAAAGCAGCCTATGGAGCATTTAGGAAAGCCCATTGTTGATTTGGAGCAGCCCACCATCGATTTGAAGCAAGTTTGAAGAGGTAATTTTGTATTTTGATTTTCTTTTTTAATTTCATCATTTTCTACAAAAAAAAAATCTTTTTAGGTTTAAGAAACAAAGAAAACCTAGCTATCTTTAATCTCTTTTTATGAACAAATCTTAATTTTTCTAGCTTTTTCAGTTTTATAGTTGCAAACTTTAACTATTTTTACTCTCTTCTAATATTTTTAAATCTTTTTTTTTTTAGATAAAAGGCACAGTGGCCTATATATATTATATATTATAAAAGAGAGTTACATTTGATCAGCAAAAAAGGCCAAATTGCTAGATGAGTTCTGCAAATATCATAGCATCATAAACTATTTACTACCAGCTGCCAATAATCAAGCTACCTATCCGTATTACATTGCATTCTCCTAATCATAATTCATAATTGTCTTTGTATATATCTACTACCATCTCCATTATTCTTTTATAACCAGATTTCTAAACTAGCTGAAGAAAACAACACAAAATATTCACTATGAGCAAAAATCTGGTAACTTGCAATAGCCAAACAGTTATTCTTCCATACAATCATCTCCATGAACCGAGTTCTCATCTTGACCTTCAGTGATCTCCTGCAAACACCTTTCTTGAGCAAAGAAATCAAAACCAAGATGAAGCTCCTTTCCCTTGCTTTCTGATGGAAGAATTCAAGCCCTAGCCATGGCTACATATTGTTCTCCAACTGAAGACCCAGCAACATTTCCCTCTTGAGCAGCATTTCTGACTGGCGTTGGCTCTATCTCTTCAATTCCTGGCGCAGACATTGGATGACCTTCCTATAAACCAGAAGAGACTAAATTCTGAGGTGGGTGAGGATTGTTACAATGTTGACTCTAGTTAGAAATGACCCTTGTTGGAAACATGCCATCCTTGGGTCAAAGAAAGGGGAGATAACTTGTCTACATTGCAAGACAAAAATACTTGGAAGAGGCATTAACCAATTGAAATATTACTTTGCACAAATACTATGTTGAGATGCTAAAGTGTGCCCAAAAGCACCTCAAAAATTATACACAAGGTACAAAGTCAATTAGATACCTGTTGTGACCTTTTCACACATCACCGCATTGCAAATGGGGACCCCCTTGTTTTTTTTTTCTAGGGTTTTGCCTTGGCGTCGCAACTGCTAATCACCAGTCTTTTTACAATGAGGAGTTTGAGTTTTGAGTAATTATCCGAGCCAAGTTGGGAATTCAAGCCCGAAATAGTGCCTAAACGTCATGGAAGTGCTTAGAAGGTCTGGAAGACGAGAATCGCCTGTGCTTTGAGTCAATTCTGACACTTACTATTTTGTAGGGATTTTTGCTTTTTTTATTTTTTCATTTTTGGAATTTTTGGACCAATCTGAGACTCCTATTTTTTAGGGATTTTGGTTCTTCTATTTTTAGAAAGTCAACCCTGGTCATGGAGTCAACATTTCCATTTTTAGAATCAAAATTCAAGCCACCAGAGGTAAAAATCATGAAAATAAAGCAAAAATCATGAAAAATCAAGAGAAAATCACATGGCAAGGGTTTGTGTAGATGAATCCAAGCATGGCCAACCTTCGAGTTCATCCAAGAGGAAATGTCAAAACAATCTCAAGAATCTGGCTAGACCAAGTTGAAGTCCGCCATGTCCAAGATGCACTTGTCAAAGACTCCTTGAAAGTCCGCCATGAATGGTCAAAACAATCATGAAGTCCACCTAGAAGATGATGGAAATAAGAAAGTTCGCCATGTCTTTGGAAAGTTCACTTGGAAGTCCGCCATGGGAAGAAAGGGAGTATGGAAAGACTATCTTGAAGTCTGCCCCACCTTGGAGTAGACATGGAAAGACTACCTTGAAGTTCGCCATGCCATGTCTTGGCTAAGATGAAGTCCGCCCAAGGTTGGAGAAGAAAGTGTCAAACATGTCTTGAAGTCCGCCATGCTTGATGAGGAATGGCAAGACAAAGATGAAGTCCGCCTAGCCTAGAGGAGGAGAGAAAACTTAAAATTTTGGCTAAGTATGGATGCCTTGGGAGAGAAAACTTAAAAATTTGGCTTAGTATTGGACCCTTGGAGAATAATGTTATGTTTCAAAGGAAGAGAATGGCAAGACAAGTGCAAAGTTCGCCTAGAGAAGTGTCCAAGATACTCCAAAGTCCTTCCTCAAGCATGATGGAAAATTTCTAAGGCATGAAGTGCCTAGAGGAAAGATGTGAGATGGCAAAGCACAAGTCAAGTTCGCCCATGAGGAGATGTCAAAGATGAAGTCAAGTCCGCCTAGACAAGAAGGAAAATGTCTAAGTGTTAGCAAAGTCCGTCCTGGCTTGAAAGAAGCATGTCTAAGACACTATGAAGTCCTCCTACGCATGGCATGAAGTTGGTTAAGTCCGCTTGGAAGAATGTCAGGCCAGCCTCCAAGTCCGCCCACTTCTTGAGAGTTTGGCATGAACATCATGAAGTCCGCCCTAGCTTGAAGAAGGAAGTGTCAAGACAAAGCTAAAGTCCGCCCAGCCAAGAGGGGGGAGAAAAATTTAAAATTTGGCTAAGTATGGACGCCTAGGAAAGAAAAACTCATGAAATTGGCTAAGTATTGGGCCCTTGGAGAATAATGTTTCAAAATTTGGCTAAGTGTTAAAAGGAGTAATGTCAAGGAAGTCCACAATGCCTTGGTCAAGATGGAGACAAAGTCCGCCATGCCAAAAGGGAGTATGGAAAGGAAAGTAAGAAGTCCGCCCTATCCATGGCAAAACCTTCTTGAAGTCTGCCATGCCTTTGGAAAGGCACTTGCATCATGGAATGAAAGTCTAGAAAGTCCGCCATGGAAGCTTGGCAAAGAGACTTTGAAGTCTGCCCCACCTTGGAAAGAACATGGAAAGACATCAATGAAGTCCACCAAGAGTTTGTCAAGGCACTACAAAGTCCGCCATAATGATGATAAGCACAAAGGCAAGGAAGATTCAAAGTCTAAACTTGCCAAATATATAATGTCTTAAGCATGGTAAAGTCCGCCTTGGCCAAAAGAAAGATGTACAAATCTTGATGAAATCCGCCCAGCCAAGGAAACTCAAAAAAAATTGGCTAAGTAAAAAATTCAAAAAAATGGAAAGGCACAACTGAAGTCAGACTTCCCTTGATCTAGGCATTTCCCAAGTAGCGCAAAGTCCGACTTACCTCTAGCAAGGAATGTCCAAAGCCTCATAAAGTCCGACCTTGGCATAAAGAGTGGATAGCGAGACCAAAATAAAGTATGCCCAAGAGAAAAATTCAGAAAATTGACTAAGTATTGGAAGGAAAACAAGAGGAATAAAGAGGAAAAGTAAAGAGGAAGTAGATAAAATCCTTGTCCAAGGATGGAATGTATCCTACATAGCACAAGCCAAATTCAAAATTGAAGACAAATCCACAGGCAAAGTTCCTTCGAAACCTTGGCTAAATGTTGAATGGTCCACATGAAGGTATTACAAAATGAAATTGAATAGCCAAAATTTGGCTAAGTATGGGAAATTCTTCACAGAGAAAGTTCCCATTTCCTCCATTGTGGCAAAACCACGGGGGAGTTCCTCTCCAAATTCAAGGCACTTGAAGGAATTTCAGAGCAATCCGGAAAGAATAACTTCAAGTCTAAACATGTGCTTCAAGGCGAGACTTCCAATACAAGTGAGAAGAAGAAATCAAAGTCTCAAAGGAGATCCAAGATCAAAGCTAGGAAGAAACAAGCGCAAAGGACAAATTCATCGGCAAGGAAAGATATTCTAAGGCAAGCATGTGGAAGAAAAACAAAGTGACCAAGGAAGACATCTGGCACGTTGAGGTGGCGCCTCGTCATCTTCCAACCAATCAAATTGTTCCAAATCAACATGCAACAACTTTTTATTTTATTGTTGGTTTATATTTAGCAGAAGGACAAGTGTCCCCAAATGTAATTTTCTCATTGGTCAAGAGGTAGTTGGTTGTGACAAACCCCAATTAGGGTTTTATTTTGTAATCTTGGCTGTTGATTTGCAATCAATCTTAGCCATTGAATTGTAATTGGGGAGCCTATAAATTGAGCTCGCCTCTCATTTGTAAAGTGTGAAGAAAGTGTATGAGATTGTTGCATGTTGCTACTTCCGATAATAAAAGCTCTTATGCATGATTTGCTTTGTAGGGTTGCATAGCTTCTTCAACATTAGATTAGAATTAAGATAGAATTTGATTTGAATGTTTGTTAAATGAATGAAAAATTTGATAGTATTGATTTATGGTGAAACTTAGCTCATACTTTCTTTGAATAGATGATTTTTATTCAATGTGTAAAGTTAGCCTGAGCTCATGATTTTGGATGCTTAACTTTAGTTTGGATCAGTATTGTTCGAGACATGAAAACTATAATCACACCCTTTGAAGATTGCACCCACTTTGTGTAGTTGTCCGAGGGAGGCGAAGCAAAGCGTGGTTACTAGTTTCACCTAATATTTACCGTCTCTTGAATTGTTAGGGATAGATTAGAACTTCTAAACCTTTGTCCTTTTGCATTTTTTTGAAATCCCAAAAGAAGGAGCATTTAATGTTAAATCCGTCGAAGTCCTAACTTGTGAATTGAACAAGCCTAGCATAAGTCCCTTTGTGTATTACCAACATATCACAACGCCCATTGAGCTTATCCACACGTCAAGACCGACAAAAGAAACCTTGGAATCGCCATATGATCTCGCAATCTTAGCATACGTGGTGATTTTGTTCAAGAGAGGATAGAGTGTCTTTGGACATTTTATTCTGTGTGTTCGGCGGATGATAAAACGTACACCAACAATACCTTTGAGCAACAAAAGGAACTAAAAAAGATGCAAAGAGAAGAGGTGGCAACTATTCATGGAGACTCATCTTCTTCAATTTCTTCATTTCTTGGGCAATGTTAATGTTAGTGTTGGTCCTGGAGTTCATGTATGTAAATTAGATTCATTTACTATATTACACATTACTTTAGGTTCCCAACCATATGTAAATCAAAAGCATGGGTTGAAATAAGAACAAACCTGATGCAACAAAGAGTGCAATCAAAGAATTTTGGTTTTATTGTACTATTCCATTTTACATAGCTAAGTAATTAATTTTATTTTTTTTAAATATATTGTTTTATTTCTTTCTATTGAATTTTTTAATTGAGGTTTGTAGAATTTAGAGTTTTGTTTATTTTATTTGTTTTAGGTCTCCTTAATAACAAAATATGGTAGATGCCATTACTGTTCATGGAGTGAGATCCAAAGCCCTTAATGATGAGCAGATAAAAGGATCTATTTTGACTCAAAAGGTGGCTTATAACTTAAATGAATGCCACAATTAATGAACAATGTAAGATATGGAAGAGGAGGGATTTTGCAATCTATCTTTCTAAACTTGTCCAGCAAACTCTAGGCATATCTGGATTGAGAAATAAAAATACCTAGGCAATAATGTAGGAGACCTAAGTCTGTCATGTCAAAAGCCTTACACAAATTACATTTGATTTCTTCAATCAAATGTGCCTCACTACTTGCAACGATGATATCATCCACATAAATGACTAGAAGGATGATTTCATTGCCCAAGTTTTTGACATATAAATTTGGATTTAAAGGACTTTGTTGGAATCCCCGTTGATCTAAGCACCTATCAATCTTTATGTACCATGCCTTGGGTACCTACTTCAGGCCATAAAGAACCTTTGTCAGTCTACATACTTGATGTTCCTTTCCACAACCTGAAAACCTTGAGACTGAGTCATGTACACTTTTTCCTCTAAGTCACCATTGAGGAAGGCACTCTTCACATCCATTTGATGGACTTTCCAGCCAAACTTTGTTACCATGGCTAGAACTAATCGAATGGTGCTCATCTTTGTTGTAGGAGCAAATGTCTCCTTATAGTCAATATCTTCTCTCTGGGAGAACCCTTTAGCCACCAACTATGCTTTGTACTTGTCAAGTGTATCATCAGTTTGAACTTGAGTTTGTACACCCTTTTGCATCCAATGTGTTTCTTCCCTGGTGGAAGATCTGAAAGTACCCAAGTCTTATTTTTCATAAGGCTTTGATGTTCAGTTTCCATGGCCTTTTTGTTAGTGTTTTGTAGCTTCAGGAGATATTTTCTCTTAAATAAAATTAGGGCAATGTCAAGAATGAATGGCTAAGATTGAATTATAAAATAATTCAATCAAGGGCTGAAATTGAATGAGACGAGAAGATAAAATTGGCATGGATAATGAGGTTGGCACAAAAAAAGAAGTTTTAGGAGAAATTCAAATAAATATAAAATTATTTAATTTGAGAGAGAAATGCATAATTAAATAATAAAAGCTTTATTTAATTATAGAGGACATGTGACAGGTTGACTTTTTCATTAAATAACAATTTAATTCAAAAGTGGTACATGGATAATTAAATAATAGATGTATTATTTAATTAAAGAAGACATGTGATAAGCTAATTTTTGAATTAAATAATAATTTAATTCAAAATGGGAGGAAGATGACAAATTAGCAAGCAATTAAATAAATAAAATAACCATTTAATTATAGTTGAAAGTGGTAAACAATTAATTAAATAAATTTATTTAATTATAGATTAAAAAAGACACTAGTGATGCAATTAAATAAATATAATTTATTTAATTAATCGAAAGAGGAAATAAAAAGATAGAAATGAATTAACTAAATAATTAAAATTATTTAATTAATAGAAGACTTATGAAATTAGACAAGGGAATTGACAAGGAAAAATGGTATTACCAGGTCTAGGACATTTTTCGCTCAAGAAGACATCCTTACTACTCTTTTGATCTCTAAAGATTCTATTATTCATTTCTTTCCATAATCCCCATGAAACGAATGGGGGGGTTTGCTTCCACGGATCTTCAATAATAGGATGGATTAAAGGGCAGCTCTTCCAGTTTTCCACAAATACCTTGAGAGAATTAGGAAAAACCTAATCAACCAACAGTAATTTTAGGACATTAGCCCATACCTCTCTAGAAAAGGAGCAGTGAAAGAAAAGGTGTTCTATATTTTCAATGTGAAAGAATCTAGTCTTCCTTCCATTACCCTCTCTTCTTTTGATTCCTTGTTTAAGAGCATTCATGGTTTTCAATAAGTTGTTCCAAATGACAGAACCATATGGCAAGTCCGAGGAGAACAGAAAGCATCAAGGATCAAAGTTTCCTAGATATTTTTCTTTTAGAATATCCACCCAATCTTTGTTACCTTCCAAGAAATTCCATCCTATTTTAGAGAGAAGAGCTTTATTAAATAATTTTAACCTTCTTATACCAAGGCCCCCATATTTTTTGGGTAAGCAAACTTTTTCCCAATTGACAAGAGCAATCCTAGAATTCTCTTTCGTACCAGGCAAAAAGAATTTCCTTTGAATACGTTCAATTTTATTTGAAATGAAAGTTGGAATCTTAAATATTGAAAGATAGTAAATAGGGATATTTTGAAGAGAAGCCTTTAAAAGTTGAAGCTTACTAGCTTGGCTTAGAAGCTTGCCTTTCCATCCTGCCAACTTTTTTTGCATTCTTTAAATAATACCATTCCAACAGTTATTAGGAAGATTTTTTGTGCTTAAAGGAAGGCCAAGATAGGAGGTTGGCAAATGAGCAGTTTGACATCCTAACATTCTCATAACTTTGTCTTTGATCATCTAGTCCGAGTTGAAAAAATAAACCTTACTTTTGGAATAATTAATGTGTTGACTAGAGGCCTCAGTGTAATCTTGAAGAGTTGATTTCCAATGGGCTGCCTCTACCATCAGCGCAGAACCAAAAAGAATAGTATCGTCTACAAACTGTTGATGAGAAGCAAGACACAGAGACAAAGCAACTTTAACCCCTTTAAGAAATCCTTGGTCCAGTATTTTTGTGTCTTTCTTCCCAGAACTTTTGTAGCAATTATAAACAAATAAGGGGATAGAGGATCACCTTGTCTTAGACCTCTCCACAAGAGAAGAGACCTTTAGGGACCCCATTGATCAAGAAAGAACATGTGGGTAGTGACACAGGCCTTTATCAGCTTTAAGAATCTCCCTTTGAAACAGAACTTCTCAAGAACAGCAATCAAGAACAGCCAAGAGACCCTATCATAAGCTTTTGAGATATCCAGTTTTAGAGCCATACCCGGTTTCTTACTTTGTTCCAAAGAGTGAATGTATTCATGAGTTACTAAGGCGGCATCAAAAATTTGTCTACCTTTTACAAAACCTTTTTTATTCGAAGAAATCAGTCTACCAAGAACCCCTTTCAGCTTGTTAACCATAATCTTAGAGAAGATTTTGTACACTGTATTTCATAAGCTCATGGGTCTATAATCCTATAAGGAGGCAGCATCATCTTTCTTGGGGATCAGCACCATAAAAGTGGAATTTATTTGATTGAGTAGTCTTCCTGATCTAAAAAAGTCCCTAGCAGTATTCAAAAGATCTACAAATGTGACATCCCAAAAATCTTGAAAAAAAAGAAAAAAGTGAGAGGAAAGCCATCTAGCCTAGGAGCTTTAAAAGCTCCAAATGAAAAAACCGCACTTTTATCTTCATGCAGCAAGATAGGTTTCCCCAGATCCTTAAGTCCTGATCTAAGATCACATTTTTGGATTACTTCAAGAAGCTTCTCCATCCCAACAGTATCCAGTAAATGATCACCACTTGTGTCTTTAAAAATGGAAACAACAACATCTACTATCGCGTCCTCTCTTGTCAGGATAGAGCCATCTTCTTTAACCAAGGATCTTATGTTGTTTCTTTTTCCATGTTTCATGGTGAACTAATGAAAGAACTTCGTATTTTTGTCACCCTCTTGAAGCCATTGAATCCTACACTTTTGTTTCCAGAAGGTTTCCTCCATTTTTGAGATTTTGATCCATTCCATTTGTAGCTCCCTTTCTTTTTTAGAGTCTCCTCTTTAGTAATTCCATTCTCCAATCTTTCTTGTATTTCCTTCAAGCTAGATAAGATGGTCTTCTTTTTGTAGAAGATGTTGCCAAATGAGATCTTGTTCCATCCTTTAACTTTATCTTTGATTCTTTTTAGTTTATGAGCTAAGCAATTTATCGCAATGCCTTGACAAGGGAGGTTCCACCAACTTCGAATGAGATCCTTAAAGTCAGGGTGAAAATTCCATATGATTTTGTACCTGAAGGGATAGGGACCCCTAGACATCACCTCCTCCCAATTCTTCTCCTTTTTGTGCCTTAAAATGTTGAGCACACATAAACACAGGTGTTGAAATATTATCATGATTAACTGCAAGAGAGTATTGACGGAAATCTTCTTCCTCTTTATTAACGGGTTTGCTATCAAAGTATCCTGTAGCAAAATTTCCATCGAAGTTGTCCATTTGTGGTAAGACAACATTCGAACTTGGTGTAGGTACAAAACTTGAACTAGGTGTAGTCTCAATGTATCCCATGATTTGATTCATTCTTAAATTTTTAGGACATGTAGATCTGATATGTTCGTTGTTCTCATGGAAAGAACAA
>VDFB02338664.1:0-19324 GCA_007258455.2 Sequoia sempervirens | reverse complement strand
TAGCCATTTTTCCTAATTTGAAAATACTGGTAAAACACGATTTTTTTGCAACATTCTTTTTTTGTAGTACGGTCCGAAAGTGTCATTTTCTGCGTTTTTTATTGCAAATTTGTCTTGTGCAGGGCATATTCTATTCAAATTGTTGGAAGAGTAAAAGTGCAAGTTAAATTTTCTGAAGTGGAATCAAGTGCAAGAACTTTTTACAAGAAGATTTGGAAAAAGTGAATTTTTGGATGTACTCATGATGATTTTGTACTTCAGAGTTTATAGAAAAAATAATCTTCATAGTACATAGTTTTATTTGAATATTTGAAGGAGGTGGCAATTTTAAAATAGGTTTCTTGAATTATTGTTTTTGTCATCAAAGAGGGTTTGGTAACCATGGGTGATAAGAAAAGACAAAGAAAAAGATGTAGGAAGGTAATGACACCTGAAGAAATTCAAGCAAATAAAGATAAGGAGGAAAAAAGAAAAAGGGAAAGGAGACAAAGGATTCATCAAATGAAAGATTTGGAAGCATCTAGTTCCAAGAATGTTGAAGAAGAAGCCATGAATGATGAAATCAATGTAGATGATGCAAATGTGGAGATGGTGAATATGGAAGAAAATGCAACTATGGAGACAAACCCAATTGTGCCTTCAACTTCAACTTTTAATGATATGCAAACAACTTCGAGTGTGTCTTCAAATCCACCTCCCAATGATATGGAAAATGTACCTATTCAAACAATCTATCCAGGTATGTCTTCAAACCTAAGTTTTTATAATATTGATATTGCTTGTTTAGAAGAAGCTGGATACACAATTGATGAGATTAATAATACTAGGGTTGAAACAATACAGAAACAAGAAAATGATGAAATTATATCTTATGAGAATGTAAATGAGAATGAAATCCCTTTTACATTTGAAAATGAAAATGAAACCCCTTGTGTGAATGAAAATGAAACTCCATCTATGGATGAAGATGAAAATGTTTTTTTAACAATTGAAACAAATGTGCTAAATAACCTTCATGGTAAAGTTTCTTCAAGACAAATTAGAAATTATGGAAATAAAATATATAAAATATTTTTTTATAGAAAGAAATTAGGATTCCAATGTCAACTCATGGTGCAATTGATGAGAATGTTTAAAATAAGAAAAGTGATGAAAAAATTAGGTGTTTTGTAAAACCAAAAAAGAAAGATGATTCAGTAGAACAAGTCATATCTAGTGTTGCTAATGCTATTGATGTTATTGGTAAGAAAAGTTGATCAAAAGATAAGAATGTGGCTCGCCATGCAATAACAACTGCTCTAGTTGATAAAACAGCTTCAAATAAAAGAATGTTAAGTAAGATTAGTAAATGTATAAACTTAAATCCTAGAACTTTGATAAGAGCTGCTAAAAGAAGAGAAAGTATTGAAAAGATCCTATTAATCAATGTTGGAGTTTTAGTGGTAGACTCCCAAGATCAGACATGAAATTAACTAATGAAATTAAATCTTAATTGAAAATTTTGGTGCATGATAATACAAGAGTATCACCCAACACAGAGATGTCTTAAAATTAAGGGTGGGTTCCAAAATTCTAACCCTCATCCAAAGCATCTCTAGATATGACTCAAACTCCACTATATCAATTTTTTAGATGCTTCAATCTTACCATTGAATATTAGCATAAGTCAAAGACCTACTTGAAAAGTGTAAACCTTGGTATGTTAGAATTAATAAGCAACGAATCTCTTGTTGTTGTAAGACTCATGTACAATTTTATTATTATTATGATATATTTCGATATATACGATGCACTTTGCATGCTAACCAAATTATGCAGGACATTTGTGGTATTACTATGCCACTTGAAAGAATCAAATATTTTATAGCGGTGTTTGTTTTGTGTAATCCCCTTTAAATGGAAACTCATTTTTACATACTTCCAGGTTTTATAGATGGTAACTTTTCATTATTAGGAGAATGTATGCATGAAATTAGGTTTAGATGAATTTGGAAAACAATTAGTAGATGTAAAAAATTAAAAATATTGAGTATTCTTGATGGTAAAATTCAACATGCATGAGCAAATTGTGGAAAAAGTTAGTGTGCATGCTTTATTACCTAATTTAAAGATAAGTTTGTACCTAAATATGTTCAACACTTTAATGCTCATTGGCTTGATAATCAATTTCGCTTATAAAAACACATTTCCAATTGTCCTATATTGTCAATCTGCTGATTTTGTTGAAAATAAGTACCTTGCTCCACAAGAAGAAATTCAACTATTATAATCTGCCAAGTAGCTATATTTGTTCACATTATTTATATAGACATGTCAAGATAGTACGTAAGATAATAGATTTTTAAAAGAGTACCTTACTTTATGTAAGGATAACCCATTATTCCACCCAGTTTGTACAATATTGTTTTGATATATTTTATAAAAATTTAAAAGAGAGAGGAATTCAAATGCTAGAACATCTCATATGGTCAGATAATTGCATGGGTCAATTCAAAAATGTTAGAATGTTTTATTGGCTATGTAGAGTTCATAAGGAAAATAATATCCAACACATATGGAGTTTTTTTGAAGCTGGTCATGGTAAGGGAGAACACGATGGAGCAGGTGCATGTGTAAAAAGAGCTCTTGCTAGAGAGCAACTAAAATTTGAGGATGCTGCAAAATTTAGAAATGCACGTGCAATTGTAGATTGGTGCAATACCAAATTATCTACAAGAACAAGTGAGAAATCAATAATTCGACGCTTCTTTTGGTTAGTTGAAGAAAATGATATTTTTTCTCGACAGGATTGTGAAACAATTAATGGAAGTGCAAAATGGCATTCATTTAAGAGTTCAAATGCAAACACATGGACAATATGGACAAGGGAGTTGGCATGCTATTGTCAATTTTGTATTGTAGGTGATTGGCAGGCATGAGAAAATATGGAATGGGTCGAACAATGGCAACAAAGAGCTTTAACGCCTACATTGACACATGTTCAACATGAAATGACAATTGAAGATAATCAAGTGTTCGCATCAGATGATTATGATCGTGTTTCAGATCTTGTACAAGAAGGTACATTATTTATTGAGTTGAATTTTGTATGTATGCATGTTTATATGAGTTAAATATAAGTCACTTTTTATTGAATTTTGTATTTATTTTTGCAGGACATGTGTATGTTGTTGTTGCACCTCAAGGGAATGAAGAGCAGACAGAGTACTGGTTGGCTAGATGTGTTGAGAGAAAACATAAGTTGGTACATACTAGAGTGGATGATGACAACTTTGAGTATCCAACTGGTTCAGTGGTTGTTGTTGGCACCTGGCTTCAAAAATATTTGATGAGAAAGAATGGCTTGCCTGCATTTGAAGATTATGAAAGACACAAGAAGATTATGCATTATTCACATTTGATTTTGGCAACCAATATAAAACTAGTTAGATATCAAGGGAGGCTTGCTAATAAAGTTTTATGGACAATTTCAATGGATGATCACGAGACAATCATAGATGCATTAAAAAAAAGAGAGGATGCAGATGGTACAATAGAGTAAATAAATATTGGTAAGCATATCTAGTCGTATATATATTTAATTGATATATATATATATTTGTCTTTAATCATTTCCTAATTAAAGTTTTATATCATTTTTTGTTTCAGGTCTCCCAAAATTAGATGCTTTACAAAAAAGAGAGGAGATGCACATATATTACAATGGAATTTGAATCTAGAGATAGGTAACTATATATAGTTCTAGATACATTTAATTGATACTTTATAATTGATTTCATATCCCCTTAAGCCATTCTCTTAAAACCCCTTAAGTCATCCTCTTATGTACCATTAATCCATCCTTTTGCAGCCCCTTAAGTCATTCTATCAACTACCATTAATCCATCCTCTTAGGACCCCGTAATCCATACCCTCATATATCTACCCTTAATTTGTCCACTTGCATCCACTTAAGTCACTCTCTCAACACCTCTTAATTCATCCTCTTAGGACCCCTCAATCAATATCCTCATATATCTACCCTTAATTTGTCCACTTGCATCCACTTAAGTCACTCTCTCAACACCTCTTTGGGGTTTTCTAACACCCATTCTCTCAACTCCCCTTAATCCACCCTCTACATCCCTTCAACTCATTCTACCAACTCCCCTTAATCCACCCTCTTACATCCCTTCAACCTATCTCTAACTCCCCCATCCACCCTCTTGCATCACTTTAACTCATTCCTCTCAACTCCCTTAATCCACCCTCTTGCATCCCCCTTAATCCACCCTCTCTTACATCACTTCAACTCATTTTTATCAACTCCCCTTAATCCACCTCTCTACATCACTTTAACTCATTTTTAGGGTTTAGGTTTAGGTTTAGGTTTAACTCATTCTATCAACTCCCCTTAATCCACCCTCTTACATCACTTTAACTCATTCTATCAACTCCCCTTTATCCACCCTCTTACATCCCTTCAACTCATTCTCTCAACTCCCCTTAATCCACCCTCTTGCATCCCCTTAATCCACCCTCTTACATCACTTTAACTCATTTTAGGGTTTAGGGATTATGGTTTAACTCATTCTATCAACTCCCTTAATCGACCCTCTTGCATCACTTTAACTTATTCTCTCAACTCCCCTTAATCCACCCTCTTACATCACTTTAACTCATTTTAGGGTTTAGGGATTAGGGTTTAGGGTTTAACTCATTCTATCAACTCCCCTTAATCCACCCTCTGTGCATCCCCTTAATCCACCCTCTTACATCACTAACTCATTTTTATCAACTCCTTAATCCACCCTCTACATCACTTTAACCTCTATTTAGGGTTTAGGGTTTAACTCATTCTATCAACTCCCCTTAATCCACCCTCTTGCATCCCCTTAATCCACCCTCTTGCATCACTTTAATTCATTCTATCAACTCCCCTTAATCCACCCTCTTGCATCACTTTAACTCATTCTCTCAACTCCCCTTAATCCACCCTCTTACATCACTTTAACTCATATTATCAACTCCCCTTAATCCACCCTCTTACATCACTTTAACTCATTTTATCAACTCCTTAATCCACCCTCTGCATCACTCTTTAACTCATTCTCCTTCAACTCCCCTTAATCCACCCTCTTACATCACTTTTAACTCATATTATCAACTCCTTAATCCACCATCTTTACATCACTTCAACTCATTTTTATCAACTCCTTATCCAATCTCTGCATCACTTTTAAACGCCTCTTCAACTCCCTATCCACCCTTCTACATCACTTTAACTTGTATTATCAACTCCTTAATCCACCTCTTACATCACTTTTTAACTCATTTTATCAACTCCCCTTAATCCACCCTCTGCATCACTTTAACTCATTCTCTCAACTCCTTAATCCCACCTTCTTACATCACTTTTAACTCTCAGATATCAACTCCCCTTAATCCACCCTCTACATCACTTAACTCATTTTATCAACTCCTTAATCCACCCTCTGTATCACTTTTAACTCATTCTTCAACTCTTAATCCACCCTCTTACATCACTTCCTTTAACTCAGACATTTAACTCCCCTTAATCCACCTCTTACATCACTTTAACTCATTTTATCAACTCTTAATCCACAATCTCTTGCATCCCCTTAATCCACTCTCTACTTGCTTTAACTCATTTTATGAACTCTGTCCTGCCCTCTGTATCCCTTCAACTCATTCTATCAGCTTCCCTTACCCTCTGCATCCCCTTAATCCACTCTCATATCCTTTCAAATTCTCATTCTCTCAACTCCTCTTTAATCCACCTCTCTTACATCCTTTAACTCATTTTATCAACTCCTTAATCCACCCTCTTGCATCCCCTTAATCCACTCTCTTACATCGCTTTAACTCATTTTATGAACTCCCCTTAATCCACCCTCTTACATCCCTTTAACTCATTTTATCAACTCCCCTTAATCCACCCTCTTGCATCCCCTTAATCCACTCTCTTACATCGCTTTAACTCATTTTATGAACTCCCCTTAATCCACCCTCTTGCATCCCTTCAACTCATTCTATCAGCTCCCCTTAATCTACCCCCTTGCATCCCCTTAATCCACTCTCTTACATCCTTTCAACTCATTCTCTCAACTCCCCCTTAATCCACCCTCTTACATCACTTTAACTCATTTTAACAACTCCCCTTAATCCACCCTCTTGCATCCCCTTAATCCAACCTCTTAGGTCCCCTTAATCCATCCTATGGCTAACATCATTTGAATTTGTATGGAATTTACTATATGCAGTTCTTTTCTTGCATGAATTTTTACTTAAATGACTCGTAAAAATTGTAGTTACTTACATTAATTATTTTTGCAAGTTCTCATCAAGTCGGTCTACAATGTGATTGTTGAACTGAAAAACTATTTTATCGGGAGACTATGTAAATATCAATTTTTGGTATTCACCTAAAAGTTGATAAGCTTTAATCGTATCTACATGCACATATATGTTTCATCATGTTATATAGTTGTACATTAAACTTCTTGATGTACATTATATATGTTTGTTCGATGTCACTTTTTAAATATCTTATTCAACTTGTATAGATTATACATATTTCATGTGTCTTCTATTTACCACATTTTATATAATTATTCAATTGTATAGATTATACATTAAATATACATACAAGGAGATGGTTTTTTTTTTATTGATTCAAATATTTGCTATGTAATTGGAAAATAGTTAGAATTACTTGCCCTTAATTTATTATGAATATGATTTAAGAAACTATTTAAGGAATGTTTTAATTTGTCACCTAACCATCTGATAAGTTATATATATATATATGAAATTTGATTCTAGATAAGAATTATTATATAGTGCATGTATTACTTGGAAATTTGATAAAATATAAATATATAGATATGTATATAAATGCATATAATTATGAAAATGAACATAACATGATCTCATAATTGACTGCATATATAATCATCATATTAAAGTCAACTGATATAAATAAACATACATATATGATAATAACATGTTCAAAATAAAACTAGAGATCTACATAGTCCATAAAATTTATATGTCAAGTCCAACACATATATTGAAATGAAACTAGAGGTTTGTAGTCCATAAAATATAAAACTATCTAACTCTCAGGCTGATCGGTCAAATCAAGTCTCCTGTTTGTTCCACGTTGACTAGATGTACCTGCATCATGCTGTAAAAGAGTTCAAGAAACTCGAAATTAGATTTAAATTTATTTAGAAATTTTGATATAATTAAACATATTTAAAATTGAAAATATAAACTTTTAGATAAAAAAACTAATTAAATATTGACTAAATATATTAAAAATGATTTCTAGTATGCATAAATTACCATATGGTCATGTGAATCAACTGGCACATTTTCTTCAACAGGTAACATAACTGTCTGTTGAGAAGATGCAAATGCCTGATCCACTATATCCTGCATATTCATATAAAGCAAACAATATGTGAAAACCTTGAATATATATATATATATATAATGTTCGTAAAAATTGTATAGGAGATTTAAAGTAAAGTTTACAACCTCAAATGATATGACCTCATGATCACGCACCTGAGATTGCCCATGAATAGATGTCAATGATGTCTCAGGTGCGCGCGGGCCACCATGGTTACCTCATCAAATCCCTACATATAGATGTACAACAGCTCATATAGATCATTCACACATGTGTATGTAAATGTAAAAATTAAATTAGATCTATGATGTGTATTTAATTTAAACTTAACAAACTTTTGAAAGCACGCACCTGAGCTGATGATGTCTCAGGAGCGCTCACCACTGTAACTTGTGGCTCGTCAATACTAGGAATAGTATGACTTCCCTGCATCTAGATATAATATATCAATTCACACATGTGTACAAATTCAAATTAAATTATATATATATATATATGGACACACAAATTATTTAATATATTTTGGTTCAAGTACCTGTCGAAAAGGTGAGCCCAAATCTATAACACTCGACATATACACACAATGATGATATTGAGTTCCGGGCATCACGTCATCATGCGTCTATATACCAAACACAAAATTATTAAATTAATATTATATTATATATAGAGTTTGATGTTATTATTTACATGAATTTTTTACATTTCAAACTTGAATTAAATTTAAGTTCAAAAGATGAACATACCTGTGTGGGACGATCCTCAGAATATAGTAAATTTTAGGTATGATCCTTCTGCATGCATGTGCCCTCACCAAGTGGATGTCTCTATATTCCTATAGCCCGAAAGTCATGTTTCTCGATACAAAGGCTGCGTAGCCTAATGGAAAGGAGATGTCCCCGAAGTGAACTCAATGCTCCTAGTGTGGAGGACATGTTTGTCATGAAATGGAACACAGAGAAGGAGGAGGAACAAGATAATCGAGTTTGCATCTACACATCGCTCCCAGTCTCCAAGTGTTGGGGCATGCCAATGCTCCAAAATTTCTAAATGACCTCATATCAAAATAGTTGGGTTTTTAATTCAACCCACCCACCAAGGCACTTTCTGCACAGGCACCACTGCTACATGCAGGGAGACAAATACCATCCACCATCTCTCCTGGGTACTTGGTGTACTATTCATACAAGGCTTCCATGTAACTACAAAATTGAAATTTTTTTTTCGTAAGTGTATTGGTTCGCTTGAGCCTGGGGTTCAAGGTATTGGCACATAACTTGTTTAGTGATTTTAGGTCATTGATTTCTTTATATGACAAAGCCATCTCAGATAGAATGTCTCTTTCTTTCTCCATTGATGGAACCTATCTAGGTCCAGACGCAGGATCGAACAGAATCGACAATAGTTTGCATTGTAGATGCAAACCGTGCGAGATGTGGAGGGATTCTAGTCTCATTTTTTATGAGATCTATGTTCCCTTGAATCACAACTAAGTTGGCTCGAATATTCTCTTAGTTGATTTTGGTCAAATGGAGGAGGGGGTGGGGGTTCAGGTGGTGGAGAATGCGGAGGTGAGTGAGGCATATCCTCATGTGGTGGGGTGGGGTGTGCACCAGGATCTATAGGAATTTCTGGATGAGGCATGAAATCCTCTAAAGTGAAAAGTGGATCCATGGATGAGAAATGATATGGCAACTGCATGTTAAACAATTAAAAAATATATATCAACAAACTAATTAAATAATGCACACAATTTCAAAGTTATTTAAAAATCACATTGAACATGCATAAATTCAAAATATATTTCATTTGAAGACCATTCAATTTATAACATTAAAAAATCATAGCATTAAAAATTCATATTATAAATGAGAGTTGAATAGAAACCGATAGTCACTTAAGAACTATAAATGAGAGTTGAATAAAAATAGAAGGTTAGTAGAACAAGTGATGAAAAATATTGAAAATCGTTCAAGACCTTTCTTGCACCTTCTAAATGTAAAGAGGCAGATTTTATTGCATATTTTTTCTTTATGGGGTTGAGGGTGAAGTAAGTCTCTAATTTCTCCAACTGGGCCTGAGAAAAATCTTGTCACTACAATCAAACTTAGGTGCATAAAGTTTTTTAGCTTACTTTTTATCTCCCTATTCTTCACTTTCTATATTCCTTGCTCATTTCTTGTAGATGGAACTTCTTACCATATTGAAACATTTTTCAAAAGATAAGGCTTCTCTCATATATTTTCATTGATTCAAATATTTTTCTATTAATCTATATTGTTTCTCCTTAAGTATGTTATGAGTGCCCTAGTTATGGGGCCACAAGTGTTATATAATAAAGAATGTAATTTTAAAGTGGCATTGATAAAAAGGTTTGTACATGTAGGTTTACTTTGGAGCTTGTAAAAAGGAAAGAAATTAAAAGATAGCTATTTAATTAAATCCTAAGATTGAGAGTGGTATTCTTGTTTATCCATTAATTTTACTTGAATAGATTGGACACCATATTTTCCTATCACTAGAGATTAGAGGAGGGAACCCCATTTATTTCCATATATAGTTAATGGATGAAAATTCATAAATCAATCATGAGAAATTCCATATAGGGATAGTAATTAAGATACATTGAATTATTATCCAAGTGACTCCTACAATACCTATTTTTTATAAGTTTTAAGTGTCTCTCTTGGAACCTATGGTTTGTAATTCGTGTACAAATTAGAGTTAGGGTTGGGGTTAGGGTTAGGATAAGTTTAGGGTTAGGCTTAAGATTGGATTTAGGGTTAGGGTTAGGGTTAGGGATAAGGTGAGGGTTAGGCTTAATATTGGGGTTAGGGTTAGGGTTAGAGTTAGAATTAGGGTTAGGTTTGGGTTAAAATTAGAGTTATTTTTTGGGCATAGGTTTAGGGTTATGGTTAGGAAAAGGGTAAAAATTAGAGTTACGATTGGGGTTAAGGTTAAAACATGAGTTAGGGTTGAGGATAGGGTTCAGGTTAGGGTAAGAGTAAGAACTAGAGTTAGTTTTGGGGTTAGGGTTATGGTTAAGGTTAGAGCTAGGGTTAAAATTATGGTTAGGGTTAAGGTTAGAGATAAAATTACATGGTTAAGGTTAGGTTTATGATTAGAGATTGAGTTAGGGTTAGGGCTAGTGTTTGGGTTAAAATTAGATTAAGGGTTATGGATAGGGTAACAATAAGAATTGGAGTTATGGTGGGGATTAGGGTTATGGTGAAGGTTAGTGTTAGGGTTAAGATTAGGGTTTGGGTTAAGCTTAGAGATAGAATTAGGGCTAGGGTTAGGGTTATGATTAGAGATAGAATTGAACTATGAATCTAACTCTAACCCTAATCAAACCTAACCCTAACCTAACCTTAAACCTAACCCTAAAAGAAATAAAATCTTAAATATAACCCTAATTGAACCTTAACCCTAATTCAATCCTAACTATAATTGAATTATAACCCTAATTAAAATCTAGCCCTAATTGAAACCTTAGCCTAACTCTAACCCTAACCAATAATCTAACCCCAACCCTAGCCATAAACCTAACCTTAATTTAATCTTAACCCTTATCCTAATTCTAAACCTAACCCTAACTCTAACCCTAATTCTAATTTTAACCCTAACCATAATTCTAACTATATTTGTTATCCTAATTCCAATATTAACCCTAATTATAATGAAAAAACTAATTCTAAATGTAACCTATTAAATTATAATTGTAATTAAACCCTGACTCTAACCTATTCTTAAATGTGATCTAGTTGATAGAAAGAATTTAGAGGAAGATGTTATGGATTGTCTAGTTACTAATGATGTAATTGGATAGGCTAATAGAATATCAAAATGACACACAAGAACTATTAAAATTGTATTAGGGTTTCTAATTTTAGCTCACCTAAGGGGAGAGAGTTTTCTAAGAGGTTTCTAGTTTTACGTTTTAGGGTTTAGATAATTTCTAAGTTATGTCCAATTTAGGTTTAGATTTTATGGTTTTCAATTTACAATTTAACGCTACTACTTTTAAATGCAATTTAAACTATTTAAAAATTGAAATAAAACCATTAAAACAAAAAAAACTAAAATACCACTAAAACAAAAATGAGATACGCGCCAAAAAGGGCGAACTCTAAACCGTAACCCGGATGTCTCGTGAGGTCGTAAGCGACTCGGAGAGGACAACAAACACGCCAAGCAACAACCTCCAAACGCCAGATAAGCCTTGATTTTGATTCCCTCTCGCCCAAAACAGCGATGTAAAATGAAAAAGCCGAGTTTATTTAAAAAGCATTTTCAAAAAATCCGGTGATACTAAACGCCAAAGACAATGCTTTAGGTTCTATGGCATTCGCTATCGTGAGTTAATACACGCAGTTCGATTTTGGTTCTGGGCATTCCTGCTCCTATAACGCATGCTTTTAAAAATGTACGCTTTATGCTTAATTTTTTGTTGTCTCGAATTTCCCTTCAAGGTGCTCCAACTTCGTTTCTACCCCAAAAAGAATTTGAGATGTCAATGATTGGTGAGTTGTCCTTCTTCCTTGGATTTTAAATTGTTTAGCAAGATGATGATATCTTTATTTCTCAAGCTAAATATGTTAAGGAGATGTTGAAGAAGTTCGATATGGAAGATTTCAAGCTAGTTGGCACTCCTATAACATTTGATTGATTGTCACTTGAGAAAATCTAATGAGTCTCTAGAATTTGATCAGACTCTACTACCAAACCTGATATCATGCATGCAAATGTATGGTTGCTAGATTTCAAGATAATCCTAAGAAATCTCTTGAGAAAGTGGTGAAAAGAATATTTAGATATTTGAAGGGAACTTCAGATTATGGTTTATGGTTTAAGAAGGATCAAATTTTCTTCTTGATTTCTTATACTGATGTTGATTTGGTAGGATGCATGGATGACCAGAGAAGTGCAAGTGATAGTGCATTTTTCTTGGAAGATAGATTGGTCTCTTGGTTCAGTAAGAAGCAAGATTTAGTGTCCTTATCCACAACCGAAGCTAAATATATTGTTGTAGCATCTTGCTACACCCAGACACTTTAGATGAAGAAAACTTTGAAGGATGTAAAGGTGGTACATATGATGAACCCATTTCAATATTATAGTGTGATAATACAAGTGCAATTAATATTATCAAAAATTTGATAATGCACTCAAGAACTAAACACATCTCTATCTGATGTCACTTTTTGAGAGAGAAGGTAGCAGAGCATGAAGTCAGATTGGAATATGTTCCTACCAAGGATCATATATCTATCATATTCGCAAAACCACTTTCAAAAGATACTTTTGAATATCTCCAGTAGAAGTTAGGGGTTATTGCCCCTCCTTGTTCTATCTAGATGCATAAATGGTGAATCTATCTCAAGGGAGAAATTTATGTCATAACCTTTTCTCTTGGATTGATATGTGCTACCTCTTAGGAGGAGTTGGTAGTAAGGGGGAGCTTGGTGAGTTGAGTAGGAGTGTTGTTGTTCAAAAGGGGGAGTTTGTGTTGTTTCAATTGAAGATCTTTGCACCTTTTGTTCTTGAAATCAAAATATGTACTCTTGTTTTGTGTACACATGTGTGTGGCCCTTTCTCCTTGATATCAAAGGGGGGGAGTAAACTAGTGTGTGTTGCCATTAATGCCAAAGGGGGAGATTGTTGGAAATGATTGTCACTAATGTTAATATTTGACTATTAGTTATCCCCGATGTCAATACTTGATGAGATTGTTACAATGGTTAGTGCTTGGCATTGGTTGTCACTGTTGACAACATTCAGTTTGGGCTAACATTGGTGTATGGTGGAGTTGTAAAAGTTCATGGTTGGATGCCATGCTTTTTTCTATGTCAAGAAAAGTTGTCTAGTGCATTATTGTTGTCAGCAAAGTTGATTTCATAATGATATATTAAGATGAGGATTAGAAGCATTAAAGTAAGTCTAGATGTGTTGAAAATAGAAGAGAGATGTTATTGATGGTCTAAAGTGTATTGTAAGCTCTCTCCTATTGTTCCCAATCAAGTATATGTTGCTAAGAAAAAGTTCTAGCCTCTGCAAGTTGATTGAATGTTTTTGGTTCAAGAAGTTGCTTTGAAAACTGTTTTGGATAATGCTCTGCATTCCTCCATGGTTGGATATTTGGTCTTATGGTTTGGAACCTTTTGCATGTGTTATGTGGATGTTGCACTCCTATCTTTTTTGGTAACTTGTGCTATCAAGGAGGTCTCTATGAATTGCAGAAGGTTGGGAGTGTTGTTGGTTTTCTAGGTTATCTATGGATATTTGGTCGATAGGGATTGCTTTCTTGATTGTGCTAAATGCTTAAGGTCTTATGCCATCATATGAAAGTTTGATATGATGGATTTGGGTCCTGACCTATCTTGGTTAGAACCACATTGAGTAAATTCAAATAGGAGTATGTTTGTGGGTTAACTAGTTATGTGTATCATGTTTCATCTACATATTTCCATGTTGTCGACTTAGATTATTGTGTTCTAGTGTCTAAATTATCTTGGATCACATTGGAAGAGGTGATAAGATTTTTTTTAGTCCTCGAGCTATCTTTTTGATAGGACCATATTATGTTTTTATGGACGACTTGATTGATTTTATTGTTTATCTTCTTTTAGCCAACCTAATTGAAATTTTTGAAGTAATGCAATGGATATAAATGCAAGACCATTTTATTTGCAAAGGATTGATGAAAAAAAGTAGTGCAAAGAAGTGTGAGGGTGGAATGTATTGAATATCCAACAGATTTAGTGCTAAAGAGTGAAGAAGAAAGATCAGATGTGCCTTAATGCCTCAGTCAACAAAGTGAATTGTTGACAAATATTGTAAATTTCCTAAATCCATTTTGTATCCTACTCTGAGATAATGAATCTCATCAAGTCCTTGTATCTTGCTCTTGGAGTTGTTTTTGCTTCAATTTTTGCAAGTCTTTTGTATCTTGCTCTAAGGTAGTGCACCTTAGTGTACAAGTCCTTTTTTTTGTAGCGAGCCTTTATATTGTGAGATAACCCTCACCATGGTTTTTCCCTCATTGTTGTTGATCTGATTAAGGATAGAATTGCTATATCTTTCATTTCTGAAGATTTCTTAAGGCTTAAACTGTAATATATTTTAACTAAAAGGTTTATATTTGGTTTAAAATTTCAAGTTCTAGAGGGGTTTAAATTTTTGCAAATACTAATTCATCCCCTTTCTCAATATCTAGTGTGTTCAACACACTTTATATAATTTTTTATTCTATTGACCTTCATTTGAATGTCCTTTAAAATTATTATTTTAATATTTCCCTTGAACATTCTAGTTCTTGTGTTTGAAGGTATATTCGAATGAATGCACCTTTGAATGAATGTACTAACCTTCCTTTGAAGTACCTTTGAATGAAGGTGTTAGGATACTTATTCCCTTTCATGCCTAAGATTTTTCTCAAAAAATTTCAAGTTAAACCTTTAAATGGAATCAACTAGACAATATATTTGACAGGTTGGTAAAACTCGAAGTAAGCTTTCCAATGAGCATAATATTGAATACATTTAATTTGATTATTATATTCATTTCCTATTTTCTAGTGAAGATAAGTTTTTTAGCAATTGTGAAGGTCTTTGTTTTGCACACGGAAAAATTGTAATTTTTTTTTTTTTTTGAAAAATAGATCTATGCACTAGGTATTGATGTTTTTATTTCAATAAAAAAAGAAGTTAATTGGGATATACAAAAAAATTATTCATTACTGAAGTAACTTATGCTTGATTAAAGTTAATCTCACTTCAAAAATCTATAAAAATGTATGCAACATAAAATTATGAAAACATACATATGAACTAGATATTGATGTTATAAATATATTTAAAATTTAATAATTTTATCCTTTCTACAAGTAACATTATGCTTTACCAATGTAACATCACTTTTTTAAAATACTATTAACTCTAAAAATTCAAGTTATTAAAAGTTCATAAAAAATCACCCATTATTTCTTAAAATTTTAAAAAAATATTTATTATCTATAGAAAAAATCTAAAAAATCACTAGTTCATGTCATATTCAAATTCTTAATTGCATTATTGTTATAGGTTTAAAAAGTGAAAACTTATTAAAAAATCATGAATTAATGTCCTACTTTGACCAAAAAGTGGGACACACTATTGTGAGTTGACCCATATAAACCTTAAAATTAGATTATAATGTGTAGGATCAAAGAAACTCACCAAAATTAAAAGGAGAATAGATTTCCTTTTAGTAATTAGCCTAGGCTAATTGAGTGGAGCAACCAAATAAGAATAACTAGATTAGATTAACTAAATATAGTTTGGCTAGTAAATTAGATAATGCACTTTAGAGATTTAATGAGGAGAAATAATGACACCTAGTTTGATAACCAAAGAATGTCATGAAATTGATAAGATTATCAAATATGTTTGGTATCAGACCTAGGATAAATGCCTCTCTATCATTGAGCTACTTGGAATTCTATTATGGATATCTTTCCTATTAGAGGACAAGTTTGTAGGTTTGAGAAAAACTCATGATTGTTGATTTGTAATTGTGCTTTAGATTCATCCTTGCAAAACTAGTAGTGTTTTTCTTTGCAACTTTGTTTGATATGTGATGTTTTACTATATTTTATCTAAATGTCTGGGGATTGATGATATTTAAAAATACCTTATAGGATTGTTGTTACCTCACAAGAATTTTTCACCTAAATTAATGTCTCTGGGAAATTGAATAATATGGAAAACAATATGAAAGCATTTAAGTATGCAGATTCTTTACTCTTTCATTGCACCAAATTGAAATGTATCACTACTAATTGCTCTTTAGAATGATTGATGATTACCCTCTTATGCTTAAGTGATTGATGATTAGAATGAATGCTCTAAATGCCTTTAAATACTAACACATATAGCATCAAGTTGTTCCAAATGTATGTATGGTCAGATAAAGGTGGAAGAGTGAAGCGAGGAAAATGGATAATTTTGAATTTTAAATTGGAAAGGAACAAGTTCATATTGGTGGGGTCACCTCTTGCAACAATGAAATTGTCTCAAAATGGAATAATGGTCAAATCTAAGTAGTGCTAAACAACTAAATGGAGGTAGACACCTAAACAAATGTGATAAGTAGGTAGATAAAATAAATGTAAAAAAGTGTGTAGATGAATAAGATAAGATTAGATGCAAATATTATATTTTACATACTAAATCTGATTTCACACATCATATTATTTATCGCTATATACATATTTTAAATCATTATCTTAAAACAAATAGAAAATGAGAAATGACGTTTGTAGGCAAATTTTAAAAGTACAATGGTTAATGCCCCGTGACTGTTACTATATCCTCCGTATCTCCTTCTGGATTTGTTTTTCATCACTATCAAATAAGGAGCAAAACATCAATTAGTTGGTGGATGGTACACTTACCCATAACAATACAGAATTTACATCTACTTTGGCAGCGCAAGTACGCTAGGTATCTTTCAAATTTGTTTCCTTATACGAAAGAAAGAATCTGCTCACGGACCTCGCTGCATGTCAAATAGACTTTGATTTCACAATAACTGCCCTCATGTGGTAGTTATTAGCCTACGAATGCACTGCGTCAGGAAGTCTTTATAACTTTTATTTGCACTCTTTATAAACGACCAGAGGCTGATATTCTAATCATAGATTCAGATTTAGTGATAATGGAAACAAGTTATGTGCCTGTAATTCCACTACTTGTTTTGGCTACATTGTTTTCACATGTCTCAGCTACTAATAGTTTCATTAATTTTCATAAAGGGATGCAATTCTTCCCCTCTGGGCTTAAGAGTAGTGAGTATAAAGGATATTACTATGGTGTAATTCCAAGAGCTTTCAGGCCTGGGTTTCCTGAGGTAAAAGATATGGCAGCCAAGTCATATAAAAAGCAAATATATGTTTCCAAGGATGGCAGCGGGGATACTCATACTGTACAAGCTGCAGTGGACATGGTTCCCCAGCACAATAAACAACCAGTGAAAATTTTCATCCGGGCAGGCGTTTACAGGTTTGATATTATGTTTAATACTCTACAACTCAGGAAGAGGACATTGATAACATTTAGTTATGTTCTTTTGGAGGATGTTTTTGCAGAGAGAAGGTGGTGGTGCCGATCAACAAGCCATACATAAGTTTCATAGGACAAGGAAGGACTGTGACGATCATTACATGGCAGGATAGAGCGTCGGACAAGGGAGTGAATGGGCAAGTGATAGGCACTTTAGATTCGGCCTCCGTCGCCATTGAAGCTGATTATTTCTCTGCAACACACATCACTTTTCAGGCAGGCAATAGTAATATTTTGCTCCTAGTTACTGAAATTTGTTTTGATTGATTAATTGAAGGTATCAATGAACCTTCACCTTCGTTCTGAGTGTTAACTAAGCTCAATAACAATGGCGAGTCCTCACCGATACAACACCACACCTTTTAACTACTACACGATGCTTTTAATGACATCCTAACTTGCTATAATTACCAATATCAATGCTTTAATCTTTGTTCTAATTAAAGCTAATTCATCAAAGATATTAGATTATTAGATTTTTAGTGATCTCTTTTTTTATAAATAATTGTCAAGATTATCATTTATAAAATAATTTAAACATATTAAAAAGTAAAGTAAGTGGAAAAAAGTCACACTTCTAGATTTTATATTAGATTAAAGTCCAAATAAAACATAGAAACAAATACAATGTCCATAGTTGACTAAAGTATAGCAGGGGGGAAAATAGCAGGGGGAGAAAGAGGAGGATCCCACTCCCCCAGTTTTTTCCTTACATTAGTGGGGTCCAGGATGTGGGAGGGTTCCACCTATCATCATCTTTTTTTTTTATTTTTTTCTTCATCATCTATAATATAGGCTGAATAAATAACAAGAGCCTGTCAAGACTCAAGATGACAGTTCATGTTGATTTGAATAGTGTTTTTCTCCTTTTTCTTCTTTACTCTACTTTTTGACCATAGATCATGAATGTGATCTACAACATTGATTTCCAAATTACTTTTATGATGATGATAGATAATTCAATATGATGCAAGACATTAATTTCAAAAACTAAAAATATAATTTAAGACAAGTTTTATTCAAATAAGGCCGATAACTTTTTTCCATAAATAATTCTGGCCCATCTGGTGATTCGAGAACAGAACACGGCTTCGTTCGTGAGCATGCCCAGCGCAGTAGGATCTCAGGCGGTGGCTCTGCGCGTCACAGGGGACAAAGCTTCCTTCATCGGGTGTGGAATGTTGGGATATCAAGACACATTGTTCGATCATATGGGCAGGCATTATTTTCTGAATTGTTTCATCCAAGGCTACGTAGACTTCATATTTGGGAGTGGAAGGTCACTTTACAAGGTACACTGTGGGCTTCTTTTACAATTTAATGTTTAAAGATAATCATTTACGTCATGGAAAGTGACAGAATAGTGGTAAGCAGGGATGTGACCTGCACGTAAAAGGGGGAGGATACGGAGCTGTGGCTGCCTCTCAGCGTGATTCTCCTAGTGAGAACTCAGGATTTTCCTTTGTGAACTGCAAAATTACAGGAGGAGGAGGAGAATCATCTACGGGTATGACGTACCTGGGGCGTGCATGGGGTCGCTATGCTCTCACTGTATTCATTTACTGCCAGTTTGACAACGTTGTCATGCCCATGGGTTGGAGTGACTGGCAGGATCCTTCTAAAAGATGGTAATTGTTTTTAAATATTACGCTTATCAATTCATATACTAAACAAACGAGTGAAGATTATATGTAGTATACTCACCATGGATTTTTTGAAAATCTTTTCATTCATATTATTATTAATATTGTTTCTTCTCAAATGTGAGTGTAGGACTGCCTTCTTCGCTGAATTTGAGTGCAGC
>VDFB02338663.1:0-29195 GCA_007258455.2 Sequoia sempervirens | reverse complement strand
TTTCCAGGTCGTACGGCATTCACAGTGCTTCTAGATCGTACGGATTTCACAGTATCTTCAAACCGTACGGCAATTACAGTGCTTTCCAGTTGTGCGGCAATCACAAGGTTCCCAAACCGTACGGCCTCAGGGTTGCAAAGTCGTACGGCCATTCATCCAAATCGTATGGCCTTGGCAGATCATTTTGCAGTTCGGCAGTTTCCGTCAGTTCGGCAGTTTTTGGCAATTCGGCAGTTTCCGTCAGTTCGGCAGTTTTTGGCAGTTCGACAGTTTTCGTCAGTTCGACAGTTTTTGGCAGTTCGGCAGTTTTCGGCAGTTCGGCAGTTCGGCAGTTTTCATCAGTTCGGCAGTTTTCGGCAGTTCGGCAGTTTTGATAGTTTCGGCAGTTTTCACAACTGTCTCGAGAGTTATAAAGTCGGCTGGAATCGCCGAACTGACAAAAAGATGGACAAGGGCAAGAAGGCTATGCAGCACCAGCCAAAGGTAGCCTCATCTGGGAAAAGAAAAAGGATGGACGCCGATAATGAAACAATGACATGGGAGAACCTGACTGGCAACGAGTGCAAACAGTGGTGGCGAAGCACTCCGACGACCACTCCCTAAAGGTTGCGCTTCGACACGCTCGGGTAGACAAGGCTGTGCTAGTGCCCTTCTTCAATTCTCGGGAGTTCGAGCCTTGGCTGAAGGCGATGGTGGATAACTATTGCAGGCATACGCATAAGTCAGTAATTGATTACAGAGGTTGCCGAGTGACCATTTCATTCTGGCCGCAGGACTTTGAGCGGGTGTTTGGCGTTCCAGCTTCGGGAATAGGGGTTAACAAACCCAAGCGGATGACACAGGAGCACAAGGAATTGTTAGTCAAATAGGTGTGTCGTAGCGATTTGACAGCAGAGGAGCAGAATATCATCTGGAGTGCTGGCAATCGAGGTCTCCGGAAAAACCACTTGGCTACGGCAGAATGGAAGTGCTTGCTCGACCTAATGAAATGCCGACTCACAGGTGCTAGCCGAGCGTCGGACATTGCCTTATGGCTGGTTGATTTCATGGTCGGACTCCGCGTTGGCCGAGTGTACAACTGGGCGAGGTTACTTACAGAGCGGATGAGGGATTTTTTAGCGCAGAGGCATAAGGCCTTCTACATGACTCAGCACGCCATAGCCCTCTTTCTGGATGCCGTTCACACACAGGTGCCCGAGGGCAATTGGGGTCGGTTGTGGCCACTCACTCATCTGGATCCTGGATTGCCGACCGTATTCTATTGGTCGGAACTGGAAGTAAAGCAGGCCGGCGAGGGCACAGCTTCAGGAAAGAGGAGGAAACAGAAGGAGGCGTCGGTGGAAGAGGAAACATCAGAGGAGGAGGCCTTGGAGCAGAGCGATGCATTTGACAGGGAGGAGCCCATCAATTTATCTTCCTCGCCCTCGGAGTCTAGTCCACCGGTCGATGAGGAGGTATCCGTCGCCATCGGGGGTCAGGAGGCAGGCGAGATTGACATACCAGTGTTGCAGCCGGCAGGATTTACTCTCCCCGCACCGCCAGCCAGCCAGAGCACACACTCAGTAACATTTACTCTCCCTGTTGCGCCAGTTGGAGCTGGGCGAATGTTGAGGATAGCTGCTTCACTACCAGGTGCATCGCCAGGGTGGGCACCTCTCGCCACCACGACATCACAGGGGGCAGTCACTGTCTCGGCAGGGTCCACTGCCTCGGTCGAGATATTGCCAGCAGTTTGTTCCCTTACACCACCGCCAGCATCGGCAGCGACAGGAGTGGCAACCTCGGCAGTAGGAATTGGGGGAATGACGGAGGCCACTGAGGAGACGACTCCAGCCCCAGGAGCACCCGGAGTAGCACAGATCGATAGCTGGTTGGGATCGGTAGGCCTCACATTGGACGTGGCCGAGCAGCCAGACCAGCAGGAGAAGAGTCCCTCAGAGGGACAAGGGGATGAGGAAGGGCCAGTCGTTCACACCCAGCAGAGTGAGACGGCCAGACTTGGCGAGGACACACTTGCGCACCCGGAGGCTAGCATAGCAGAGGCACCAGAGACAGCCATTCATGAGCCTCAGCCGGTAGTCGGGGAACCGCCCCAGGAGGGGATAGAACATTGTATACCTTCTGATGATGAGGAGAACGAGGAGGGTGCTTCCACGGAGGGATTTGTCGTGGAAATGTCACAGCCAGACCCGTCCGACCCAGTAGGCACGGTGCAGCGATATGTGCAAGAGCTCGAGCATATGGGCAGGTTGATGATCCGAGTGGGACAGGTTTCCAGGGACCTGAGGATTGGCCGATCGCCTCTAGTGGGCCAGGAGGTTCACCGCATCCGAGGATTTGTGCAGATGGGGTGTGAGGCTGAGTTCGCACGGATATTTGGCGAGGGGTGGCCAGCAGGAGAGACTCCTGCTATGATGAGAGCCTGGCGGGGTCGACCACCGAGGCTAGTAGGGCGGGATGCAGGCGTTCTGGAGAGTTTATACTACATAGAGCTTGCCTTCCGAGATGTCTTTATTCTGATGAAGCGCCAAATATTTTCCACCGAGGTAGCAGTATCACGTCGAGTGGACGCCTATAGACTCCTGCAGAGGGTCAAGGATGAGTCCGCTGCGACCATCAAGAGCATTCAGAATGACTTGACTGAACAATCTCGGCTTGCCAGTGAGAGGGGAGCTCGATTGGAGGTCTTGGAGCCTCGGGTGGCAGCCTTGGAGGAGGAAGCACAGCAGAAAGAGGCAGCATGGCAGCAGCGAGTGAAAGCGTTGGAGGATCAGTTGGTTGCAAAAGAGGTGGAATTGGCGGCCAAGAATGCAGAAGCGGAGAAGGCAAAGAGCCAATTGATGGAGGCAGCCCTGGATGGTAAAGGCGGGGAGAGGGAGATCCCCGCAGATCGGTAAGCCAGCACACGCACGGAGGAGCTGAGGCACCGCGAAAGTAGAGCATTCTTCCACCACCTGACGTCATCTGCATCCAGGGACGCACTCCCTTCCCCCTACTTCTCAGTGATCTTATCTTGTTGTATGTATGTCGTCTGGAAGACGACTTCTTTTTGGGGGGGATGATGTTAGTCGTATATTTTACTTTGTTGTCGGCCGTAGTCGGCCTTGGTCGTAGTCGGCCAATTGTTAATAAAACTATAGATTAGTAAAGAATAATAATGTCATGTACTTTCGGGAAAGCATGTTCCGATTATGTTAATGTTAATGTTGTTATGAAGCGTCGTGTCGGTTGGTTATCTAACCACCGCCGAGCGTTATATGTAGTCGGATTGGGATAGTCGGGGGACAGTTTTTGGTGCCGATGTTTATTGTCAATCACTGCTGATACTCTTTTGTACATGATATTTCTGATGATGAATAAAGTTTCTGGTGTTCAAATATGATATCTTTCAGTTTACTGTTTTATCCTATGTTCTGCACATGACTAGTTTGCCAGTAGTACGTAAGATTTGAATCCCATTCCGTAGGCAAACAAAGGCTGCTTATCAGGTTGGCTACATCCAGTAGTCAAATTTGTGCATATTGGAGGAGTTTTTACCAAGTTTTTGAAGAGATTTTTATCATCAGCCAAAGACAATTCAATTGCTGTTAAGAATTGCTGCCAAATGTCTCTAGCTGGGGCGTACTACTCCTAAATCAGGCCGTACCACTCAATCTCAGCAGGCCGTACAGTTCTGGTTGGAGGGTGTGTGAACTAGAGGCTGAAACGCCTCTTTCTTTGGTTGCATTTCATCATTACCAGGGGTGGCTAAGGCAAGGCTTGAGGACTGAGGTGTTAATTTGTTGGAGAACATGATAATCATTGCAAATCTGCCTTTCAAGGGTTTCTACAGCCGCTGCAATCATTTCCAGATTTTGCAAATATGAACATGGCTTTACCGGGTATGAGGAATGTAGTAACTTTCGATAATATACTTTCATTTGAAAATCCAATGTAATTAGCATTTATTTGAGTCAAATCTGATCAAGGAGTTTATGCTTGCACTGTAGTTAGTTTCAGTTTGGTTCCCTTAGTTTATTTTATTTGCATCTCTTGTATTCACCTGGCATATATTTTCAAAAAAAGAAGAAGCTTAAAACCACAAAAGACACAATAAAACAAGAAAACTACAAAATTTAAAAAAATAGACCAGCAGCTGCAAAGGAATTGATTCAGAGAGAACAAGGGTTCCTACAGGTTACAATCCATCTTTGGAATTGGTTTGTCAAAAATCTGCTTTTGGTCATAGGATGGATCCATAACCTCTCCATTATCCTAGGTTAACTACTATCCATACCCTGCTTCATCTGGATTCCCCTTGAAGCTCCATTAAGATTTAGCTTAATAAAGCCCACTTGTGGCCATGTGATCAGGCCACTTCCAAAGATTTTTTCGATTACCCCATGAACAAGGAGGGATTCTTCACACATTACTTTTTCAAAATGCATGTTATATTCATTTAGATTCCAAACAAGGTCAGCTGCTTGCCAAAAGGAGACTGCGTTTTGAATAATAAAGCATGCTATCAAAAAGTCTAGGGGAAAGGTCCTAGTTGCCGCCCATGTTCCAATAACCGTTCACCCCTTGCCCACCTAACCCCCCAAATAACTTTTGCATTGTAACCAATACAAAACTTTAAAAAGTCTAATAAATTTTTGCAAATGCACTAATACATGTTCACTTGTGAATGTGTAGTTGTCCAATGAATGTGATCAACTACATATGCAAGTGCATTTCTAATATATGACAAGTTGCTCCAAAATATCCACTTTTATAATTTCTTCAAATATTTTATGTTTACAATAACCACCCACTTGCATAGGGTGCAAAACTCAAAGAAATTTATATTTACACATCTTCATGCACAATTATTGGTTCCTAGTCTGCCATAAATTCAAGCTCCTATCAACTTGATGGGTTGTCAAATGCACATTCTCCCATACTTCTTCTCATCTCCACATGGGTTGAATTGATTTGCCAGAGGTACCTACATGTACAATAAATGGTGTAAGGCTCCCCTACTAGACATTAAGCAAAATATATTTCATAATTCAGTCATGTCATCATAGAACTCATACAGAAATCACAACTACAAATTTAAATGATCGAATACAAGTTAAATTAATTCAAATTTCAAACTCATCAACTCAATAACCAAAATGAATGCATTCATTATTCAAACTCAAATGAATCATAAGACGGAAAATAGGCAGTGCCATTCTCAAAATGTAGTAAACTATCAATTTCATCCAGGTTTTCTGCTATCATCCTCTGCAATATACAGAGCATCACCAAGCATCCTTTGCATGTTCCTGAACTATCTAGGCATCTACGGGTTGGTACTAGTACTACCTATCTACGTTTCTTGCAAACTGATATTTGTAAACGACATTCATCGTAGAAATATAACGTGAAAACCATAATTTCATTTCCCACGTATGTTATTTTTGAAATGCCTACATACATATAGAGTGATATATATAGTTATTAAATTCATGTTTTCATAATTAAGAAGAGTGTTAAATTGCTAGGCAAAGGTGGGTTTAATATATATTGTTTGTCAATAATATATAAAAACATATAAATAATACCTTGTGTAGATATACATAGTGGAAACTCTTCATAAATTCATGAAATTTGTCTGTATATATTAACATTTACTTTGTAGGGTTCCAATTTTAACCAGTGTTATAAACTTAGGATTATCTTTTTTTAAAGGTTTAATTAAAAAAACCCCTTTTATATTCATGAAACTATGTATATTTTTGTGTGATTTCACTTGCCAACTCAACACAACAACATACATATTCATTATCATATATATATATATAAGGAGCTTTCGTCTCCTTTTGTAAACAAGCAATTATGAATATCAATTATCTTTTCAAAGAGAACCTTGAATTATAACACTAGTTAAAATTGGATCCTCACAAAGTAAACCCTCCTTTATATTCATGAAACTATGTATATTACCTGTGTCGTTTTGCCTAGCAACTGAACACATATATGCTAGTATTATGCATTTATCCATTGTTAACAAGTATAAATGAGGGTCCATCATGCTGTGTCCATCATGCGATATGTCCACAGATACTCTCCATGGTTTTAGGTAATGTTAAGCAATCATTTGTCCTTTCAGTTTGCAAACAATGATGCTTGTGAATCTATTGTGCTCTACTAATTGCATCTTTCTTCCATCATTTGCAATCCATCTAGGGGTTCATTCTTATTACCTCATTCCCCTTTTTAGGGTGATATAATCAACAAAAGTGTGTATAACAGGATACCCTCATTATTTAGGGTTTGATTCTAGAAACCTTTGTTTCCATTCATCAACAAAGCATGTTTAATCAACACAACAACATACATATTCTTTATTATATATATATGCCCGTCTATAGAGGGTTTTGACAACAATAGGATATTAAGGGTTTCCACATTAAATATATACATATACATAATCAAATTAAGTATTAAGCATATATTTGCAATCCAAACACATTTATGCTAGTATTAAGTAGGTCTCCACTATTAACAAGGATAATTGGTTATGCCACTATTTTCCTCAAACAACTATAACAAATTTAGTCATCTGCTTTTGTCACCATGTATGTTTATATTGCAGATCGTAATTCTTTGCTTGATGTGTAGGGTCAGCGAAAAATATGGCTCGAGGTAAAAAGGGAAAGAGAACATTTGGAAGGCTCACAATGAAAGTGACTCGTGGAGTGAAGTTCACTTCTGCACAATTTGGCAAGGAAGATACAACAATGCCCAATCAACAAGATGCTGTTCACAACAGCGTAGACCACTCAACACATGATTTGGGTTTGGAACCAGCCGATCACATTGGTCAATCAGGTTTGGAACCAGTTGTTGGCAATGCTCAATCACGTTTCTAACCACCTGTTGACATCACTCAATCAGATGGTGTGCACTTGGGGCCCTCAAATGTCTCAAAACTTATTGGTCTCATTTTGACATGCAATGTGTAGTAGCAAATGTCGAAGATAACCATATCTCCATTAGAGCTGCATTGATGAAGTGGGGAATCCCACCTAATAGTTTGAGGGCATGGCTGAATGGAGTTACCATCACCAAATGGAGGGGGTCACAAACCATTTTATCTGAGGAGGAGGAGGCTGAAATTGTCCAATGGTGTAAGTACATGGCTGATATTGGTCATGGTCTTCAAGTTTCTCAACTCAAATCTACTGTGGCTCAAATAATTGGCGTAGGCCTAAATCATTCGAAGATGGGATGCTGGGGAGGTCATGGTGGGAAGGTTTTCAAATTAGGCATCTAGATTTGACAGTTAGAATTGTAGAGGGGGCGGATATGGATAGAGCAATAATGCTAAGGCCCTGCCTTCTTGCATCCTTTTGTGACAACTTGCAAAAGTTATACAACAAGCACCAATATGGTCCAACAAAATTTTGAACTATTATGAAAATGATGTACAAGCTAGCAAAAATTGTTGCATGTGGGTAATTGCAAGAATGGGTTTTAGATGTGTCCCCCACTTAATCTCCAAAAGCAGGGAGTGGATCATAGTTTTAGCATGCATTAGTGCAACATGAAGAAGTATCCCTAGTTTCGATCTATTTAAATCGAAAAGGCATATGAGGAACTATGTTTCTAATTGTGAGTTGAGGATGTGCATGGCAGCCCAAGGACATACATGGATGACAAAAGAGTTATTTGTCAATTGATTGGAACATTTTGCTGCATCAATCCCAGGTGTGGTGTCACCTAGAAACATAGCTCTTCTTATTTTCGATGGCCATGGCAGCCACGTCGCCTTCAAGACAATAGAGGAAGCAAGGCGTATAGGCATTGACTCGCTCGCCCTTCCTGCACATACTATCCACAAGTGGCAGCCCCTGGATGTGAGTGTCTTCTCTCCATTCAAAAATTATTTCAAATAGCAAATGACTATATGGATGGCAAACCACTCCCAACTCAAAATAGGAAGGGAAGAGTTGGCTACTGCTAGCAAGGCAAAACAGGCATTGACACTATGCAATATTATCAATGGCTTCCAAAGAATGGGAATTTGGCCATTAAATCGTAGTGCACTTGACAAGGACATGAGGCCAAGTGAGGCCTTCGTAGTTGAAGATGAAGTAAACACTACTAGAGTTGAAGGTGACGCCATGACAGTGGAAGGTGATGCATAGTTTATTTCAGTTGAAACTTGCTTGTGCATAACTAGATATAATGAGGATTAGATAGATGAATTCGTCCAAATATACTATGTTGATAATGTCATGATTGCAATGAATGATTTACAAGAGGAATGCACACAATTTCCTGATATTGATTTGCAGGACACTAAAATCCCTATTGTTCATATTGGCTGCAATGAGGCTATAGATAGTGGAGAAGGTTTAAGTTTTCCCACACAAACAAGCCAACTAGAGCAGTTGAAAGAAGCAGATATAAACCTCAGGATGTAGATGAATTTCAATCAAGTGGATGTCGGTCTTTCCATGCCATCACACCACATCATGACCCAACATAGGTCATTCACTACTTTACAAATGCAAAAAATTGGGATGTAGAGAATGGGGTAGAATGTGAAGATGACAATGGTACAAGTGAACAAGACTTTGAGTTTGTGCCATGCACACAAGATGATGACCAGCAAACAAGAAGCTCAGTCAATAAATTTCTTAGGCTTCCAATGCAAAGGGTGCAGTCAACATCACAAAGAGGTCGGACTGGGGTGCTTCATGTAAGTAGACAATCATAGATTTTAACATCAGATTCATACATTGATATGCTTAATGAACAAGAGATGCAAAAAAAAAAGAGATGGATAATTGCAACAAAGGAAAGGGAGCAGATGAGAGAGAGAGGAAAGCAGAACGGGAAGAAAACTAGGTATACAAGGAAAAAATAAGATTGGAGAAGTAGCTAAGCAAACAAAAAATGGTAGAGGAGAAGTGCAAGCTACGGTGAGAGAGGGAGGTTCAACGAGAGCAGATGGAGATTGCTCGACAACTAAAGGTAGGTAGATAAAGCATAGAAAAATAGATGTAAGAGTTCAACACTGTCTTCTCTATCACCCCAACATCCCATTTTAATGGACATGTTCAACATATTGTTCCCAACATTTGCAACTCTAAGCAATCTACAAGTTGGGTCTGCCCCTAGCTGCTTAGAATAGTTGCAACTAAATTTAGAGGCAAATTGGGCATTGCTTGCCTGTAGCCTACATAATGTTCCATAACCAATTACGTCAAATCCACTTGGAAATGACTCTGTTGGTACACAATGCGAATGACCAACTCCTTTTCTTGGCTTTATGGATAATTGATTACGATGGTAGATGATATGTATATTTTGATGAATTTAATAGAGTTTTGGGTATCTGTTATGCAGATTAGAACAAATCATTCTATCCTAATATTTTGTTCCAAACTTTTTTCAAGTTTGTTTCTGGAAATACACATAATTATATTAACTATTGTGCAATCTGTTTTTCAAGTTTGTTTCAGTCATATATATTCTATGCAATACTAAGTGGTTTTTATATAAACGTACATATACGTACATACATGCAATCATATACATTTACATATACATATATATGTATATATGTATATATAAACACACACACACACACACACACACACATATATGTATATATGTTTATATATATTCATTCATATATATATATATATAAACCACAATTATTGAGCATATGTTTTATAACATGTATTTTAACTATATTTGTGTCGTTTCACTTAGCAACCCCATGGAGCAACATACATAATGATTATCATATATATATATGTATGTATGTATGTATGTATGTGTGTGTGTGTGTGTGTGTATGACAATTTGATTTTTAACTTGTATGTATTGAAAGTTGAGTTTCTGTGGTTCTAGTTTTAACCATCCTCATTTATTCAAGGTTCTCTTTTTTTAGGGGATCTATTGTATATCAAGTAGATATGAAAACGATACATGTATTATATCACATTACAAACAAAGCCACTAAATTATACTGCTATGCCTGATAGTGTATGAAGACATAATGCAATGAACTATTCTACTAACATGGTTCTCATTCGTTTGAATATTGTTGAGAGGTTGTTGAGTAAATCCTTTTCTCCTCATCACAAACTAGTCCAATAAATGGAATTAATAAATGAAAGAAATAAGCAACTTGCAAGTGGTTATATAATAGTTTGTCATAGTATGTAAAACAACTAAGAAATGTATTTAAATTATAACAAGAATGGAATGAACAATAAATAACAACACATAGTGCCTAGTGGGGCATTGACAAAGTAAAGTCTTGTAAGACTTTACCTCAATTGTCTACTTACAATATGAGGTGCTCTACAAACCTCTCATCACTCTCACATGCTTGCAAAACAAATTTATATAATCTCAATAAACATCAAAATATCCCAACATTAGTGCATGTACAATTGTAAATTTGTATACAAGTAGAACAACACAATAACATATTGGTAAAAGGACAAACAATTGCATTGCAGAAACCCAACTTGTAGCCATTAGAGCAACATATCCCAAGAATTGTAGTGTGTTAACAAAAACAAATTCATCGAACTGTTTGCCATCCACATTTTCTTTTCACCTCTCACCACTCTCTCATGGTGGTTTGTTCAATTGGTAAGTGAAACACCACAAATAGATACATAGTTTCATGAATATAAACAGGGGTTTTAGGAATTAAGTGAAACGACAAAAATATATACATAGTTTCCTGAATATAAAGGGGGATTTTTTGAAGTAGACCCATAAGAAAAGAGAACCTTGAATTTAGAAGACTAGTTAACATTGGAATAAACATTTAATTAGACCCATAATTTTTTTTTACATAGTTTCATTAATAGAAACAAGGGTTTTTAGAATTAAACCCTAAATAATGAGGGTATCACATTATACACGCTTTGTTGATTATATCACCCTAAAAAGGACTATGGGTCATGAGAATGAAATCGTGGTCGGATTACACAATGATGGGAGAAAGATATGATTACTGGAGCATAATAGATTCACGAGTGTCCTCCGCAAATTGAAAGGATAAATGATAGCTTGACGTTACCTGAAGCCATGGAGAGTATCTCGTAGGCATATCGCATGATGGGGACAGTAGTCGGTCGAGAGCGATGCATGATGAAAAATGATGAAAACGGTGAAAAAGCATGGGAAATAAGCCCCTAGTCACACACTTTCATGAATAGAAATAGGGGTTTTTAGAATTAGACCATAAATAATAAGGGTAGTGGATTATACACACACTGTTGATTAGATCATTGTAAAAGGGCAATGGGCTCATGAGAATGAAACACTAGACGGATTGTCTGCAAATTGAAAGGAAAAATGATAGCTTGATGTTACCTGAAACCATGAAGAGTATCTCACAGGCATATTGCATGATGGAGACTACAACTAGTTGAGACTGATGCATGATGAAAAATGAGAAAACGGTGAAAAAAAACGTGGGATGTCATCCCTTAATCGGACCTTAATGAGTATTAACTGGCTTTAATGAGGAGTGCGGTCCGTTCCAACACATGTCATTGATGTGGTAGTTGGAATAGGGAACAACACAGTGTCAAAATTTTTACATTAAGAAATGATTTTAATATGTTAGTGAATGAGTGGTATAAGTTGGTGGTGTGAAAATATATATATATATCAATATGATTATTAATAGGATCATTTTTAGATTTTTTGTGGTGGTCGGAGCGCACGACTATTGGGGCAATAATGAATACATATTGGGCGTCACTTCTAAATGACCGCTTTTTGACCTTTGTGCACATAGCAAATCCTCTTGTGTTCGTTGTAACTACCTTGAAGCTGAAACAATAGCTTCAAGCTCTTAAGTCCCATATGAAGAAACCCCAAAAAAGTCATTGAAATCTGATGTACTGTTTAGGAGCTTAGGGTGGGTGGTTACTAGGACCTTTCGCCTAGCTAAGAAAATTCTGGAATGAAATCAATGCTAGCAGAAGAAAACAAAATGTTATGAAAAATATTTAAAAATTTGATCAAGACTGACATAAGTTCTTTAAGGGTTCCGTATGTTGCAGGTCATGTAGATAATAGTAGAATTCATGATCAATCCTGATGATTGATCATGAAGTGTGATCCGAAATGTCATTGTTCTCATGCATTTGTATGTGGTTTTTGTTCAGAAATGCTTTTTCTTGGAATCTTGATGGACTACTGAAATTTAACTCCTCTGATAGTATACTTTTGAATCCCAAGTGAATGATTATGCATGATTGTTTCTTGACACTCCATTTAATCTCCAGATATTGCATAGCCTGGTCATCATATGCTTAATATTTGGCTTAGTCTTTTTGTTTATCTAATATGATGAGTTTCTTTCTGTTTAATGTATATGCCATAGTGTGATGACATTCTAGTTATAGTAGAGTGTTATCAGACTAAAATGTTTGTATTTTATGACATTGCTTTTTGTATTGATTAGAATGTGTTGGAATTCTGTGCCGATGAACGACTGATTGGGATTTCTATTGCCTGTGGTGTTTTTGGACAAATGCACCTTATCTTTCATCTGAGAGCAATCATATTTTATATATGTTGAGTCAATCTGAATATATGGGCAAAGTAGCATCACCATATTATTTGTAGCATAGTTAAAAGTTGATGCTGCATTTGTCTTGAATTTCAGATGCTGCACTGGTTGTGGACGTGTTCATGAGGATAATATTTTCTCATCTGATCCAACTTTTGTGAAAAGTGCTGGGGGTCAGGTCTGTAATCAAGCACCTGAAAAGAAACATTTCACTGTATATCTGGCACAGAATAGAATATGAATTGATGGATGAAACTCTTTCATTGTTTATTGCCTTCCTGATTATAGAATTCTTCTTATTGACAGTTTTAAGTATTTTTAATTTTTCATAAGGCAAATTCAATCTTTGTAACTTGCATTAGTTTTGATCACTTTTTTCTCCTTGTTCCCAATGGTTTTACTTGTTTACAAAAATAATCTCATTCGATTGAACTCTTGATTTTGGGAATAGAGTCAATTATCGGGGAACTTTATTAGGGATGGTCAATATTGCTCATATGGACGCCTTGATGGAGAGTCAAATCACGACTATGGCTTCAGGACAGACTCACATCTAAAAACATTGGAAAAGGGTAATGTATGAATTGTTTTTAATGCTTTTGAACATGCAAAAGATGTATTGTGTATTTTTCTGTGCATATTGCTTTTGATTCATTGGAAATTAGTGGTTTGTAGATTTGAATTGTCATGTTTTTTGTTGAAAACTTGCAACATAATGTACATCTGAAGCAAAAGAAGATAACAATGGCATAAAGTAAATTCACATGTTGAGCAATATTTTTAATTTTTTTCTGCTTGATAGATTATTAACACATGGTCTACAGTGCTACATTGTCTTATTTAATGCACGGAGGCAATCGACTTGAACATTTTGAAAATCCATTTGAACTTTTTGTGAATTGGGTTTTTATCATTATGTTTTCATGATACATTCTATGAAATTATATGTAAGGACCCTTGCCAAATCTGTCCTTAATTTTCTGATTTTGATGCTCCAGAATTTTGTCAAACACTTGTCTTGTAAACTCTTCAACTGCTGTTTGTTGTTTCTTTTTGTATTTTCAATGCATATTGATATGATGATACCATAATTATAAAAGACTCTAATTGCAATCTACTAATGACTGAAATGAATAAGATAAATGCAAATGCAAATATTTCTGATTTTCCAAATGTATTTATGACAGAAAACTCATGCAAACATGCTGCTACAGCAAGTAGACATTTTTACAAACACTTTGTATGCAAACTCCAAACTCCATAATATTGCAAATGAAGACTCTAAACTGATTACAATGATTGTCAATGAACTCACCTTCTAGATAGATGATTTACAAGGCCAACTGAAGATAGTATAACCCAACAATGCAAAACTCAAATGCAATTACAAATGCTGTATTGACAGCGATATTATATGATGATAAAGTGCAGCTACAAGTGCTGTAAAAGACAGCGACTCACTACAATACAAAATGATTCTAAATTTAAACAAAATGAACCTGGTTCAGCGCCTTGAAATGATGTCTTGCCCAGCCAATGATGAATGTGAACAATACTTGTAAACTCCCAGATTGAATGACTGAAAGCTGCACCTGGATATGTAAAATCGCCCCTTCAAAATGATTGCAGAATGCCTCTAAAGGCAGCGCTAGCTATACTGGAGGAAATCGCGATTTTCCCAGCAAAGAGACGCCTTAAAATGACGAAGTCGATCTGCCCTCAAAGACTGAAAAATGATCTCAAAGCTGTCATAATGGAATTCCTCCAAGACTGTAGATGTCCTTCCAAAATCTGCAATTGATTTATTCACAAATCGATTTGTTCTTTTCTTCAAAATTTGGTCATAGACCATTAAATTTTGCCCAAATGGAAGACTGAATTATCTCCCTCTCAAAGCTCCAGTTAGGGTTGATCTTTCACAATCGAACCTGGTATCCTAGAGTATTCAAACCCTCGGATAATGCACGCATGCAAGTTCTCACCACACAGGTATGAAAATAGAATAACTCAAAATATCCTGAAATGGCTTGCATTGAGCTCCTTATAAAGAATTCTCATTCACCTTCAAGAAGCTTCTAGAAAATAATATTATTTTATTCCCAAGTGACTTTATGATATAATATTTATTTTAGTCACTTTATTAAATTAATTAAATATAAAACTATCTTATGATATTAATTTATTGAGATAACTTTACAAATAATTAATTTAATATTTATTCCCTTATTTCTCCTGTTTAGCCTTTGGGAATAAATAAAGGCTAAAGAATCCCGAGTGGCTACTGAGAAGTGGACATTACATTATAACTATCGTGGAAATCCACTAATATGACAAAAGTGAAGATGACATTGGCTATTCCTTCTTGGAACTCTCTTCAAACATTCATAGACATGGTCATGGATGCCAAAGGGTTAAAGATGGCAAGCATAGGAATAATAATGAAAAGACAAGCAATATATGTGCTTTGAGAAATAAAGAAAGAAATTATACAAATGTCCATAGATGACAAAAGGTAGGTCAATGGGACTAGAAGTTACAACTGTTAACAATGGAAAGTTCTGGGAAGAGAGAATCATATAATAAAAATAATTAAGACAAAAATAAAGTACTGTGCTGCTAGCAAATAACAATGAAGGGCAAACAAGAGCCCCAAAAGCATGTGCTAGTGAAGATTGGAAGGAAATATCAGTGAATATCCATGCTTGCATTTGAAATCTAGTCATTTGAGCCATCATTAGTCACTATGAGAGATAATGCTTGCCAAGGAGTATCCAAGGTTGGAAGGCCATGTTGGGATAACCTAGCAGGAATCAAAGCACTTAATCTAGAATTTCCTTTAACATCCAAGGATGTTGTAGCTCCCCTAGTAGAAAAGGAGCTTGTGATATGAGTCTACTTGTGTGGCTTGGGGTTGGCCAATAAATAGTATATCTATGTAGCCAGATTGGGTCAAAGTCATGCCAATGGGAATGAGTATGGCCATGATCTATTAGCCATGGTGTGTTGAGAGAAGTACTGCATAACTAATCTACCAGCTTTGATATGTGAAGCGCCAATATCCAAAGGCCGTTTCGTTTCGTGTCGCCTATGTGGATTAGATAAAAAAGGTGCTCAATATGGGGACTCTAAAGCCTTTAGACCCCCCTGTAGGGATTTGCGCTAGAGGTTGATAACCTCATGGAGATAAAGAGCTTGGTGCGGCTGGTTTGAATATCTAAAGAAAGTCGATAGATTGTCACTTGAGTCCATAAAGAGGCAGCAAAATCTTTCTTGAATCTCATAGTAAATGTGACATTTGAAAAGGAGGTTCCTTGGTCTCCACCTCCTAGAGGGAGTAAAAATGGTAGATTTGGCCTTGATGGAGTGTAACAACCTATCCGTCTATACTTTTAAAATTTCAACTGTCAACTAACTTTCAGCTGAGCTGCAACCAACTTGTTTTGAAACTAGGGTTTCCAAATTGTTCCCAACTAATTCAAACATACAACTATCTTTTGGATTTTTCAGTTTTCAGCTGACATGTAACTTGTAACGGTTTTCCACCAACTGGTCATGACAGATCATAACTGAATAACTGTCAAACTAGGGTTTCATTTGCAGTTAGACGGAAAGGAAAATTAAGTTCTGATGTCGATACATCATACAATTCATCAACTAACTTTTAATTTCATTTTCAGCTGAAAAGAAAGCTATTAATTGTAAACATAAAATAGGAAAACGCAGAAGAATAATAATTACTTTTCTTCGCTTCTAGAAGATAACGAACCATTACTACAGCTATGAAACAAATATAACAGCTGAGTGAATCAAGTAACTATCTCACTAACTAACCGCAAAATCTTGCAACATACTTTATCATAAAAGAATAACATCCATGGCATAAGTGAAAATAAACTTTATTGCATGTACCTGGATTTACGAGTGAGGAAGAAATACATTTGACATCATCTTCATACTGTTATACTTGGAAGTCTTTATCAAGGAGGGAAAGAGAATTATCATCAGGGGCTTTACCGCCCAACCAAGACCTACTGGTCTCCCGAGTTTCTTCAACTGAAGAACCCGCCCTTCACGAGGGTAATCAACATGGATCAAATTATCATCATGCCTCTGAGCCTGGTGTCATGAACCTATACCGCTGGTCGATCCCTCCTCTGTAGGTACCTCCTACCCAGATGGATCATTCTAACTAGAAGTATATCTGGATCATGATAGCTGACTATTGCCTAACTGGCATCATACCTTGGCCAAGGATTTTAATATTTTCTGGCACTCCTGTGCCGATGTCTCTGGCACTACTGTGCCAACATCTCTAGCACTACTGTGCCGTCAGCACTCTCACCCTTGCTCGACATGATAATTCTCCGATCAAGTTTTAATCTTACCATAACTGGTTCGGTTATCGATCTTCTCTTAGTTCGAGGTTAAGTCTTACCCTTAAGGTTTAACATTACAAGAACTTGGTTTGGATCCACATTTTGTTAAGGATTATGCGGTTATCTTTTAGGAGAGAATCTCATCTCATGACTTTTCTCATTTGAGTAATAATAATCTTCTATTCTCAAACTTATGAGGAGAATTAAGGAGTCTCATTCGACAATATGGACTCTGTGTTTGTATTACAGTACTTTGAATTCAAATCTTTCTTCTAAAATCCCGGTGCATCAATTAATATTAAGAATATAAGAGAATCCTGGCTCGGTGTCAAATCACATCTTTAAAGACCATTCGATATACTTAACACATAAAGAAAAGGAGATGAGACTTGTCCTTCAAGAAGGTTTCAACAAGTTAATGGTCTCAAAAGAAAAGGAGAGACATGGTTCGATTTAGATTTTCCAAAACGGAATGATAATGAGCTAAGGTAAGATCATAAGCTGATGAGACCCCAGAGAGACGAAGCATTCACAGATTCCAGATCAAGAACCCCAAGCAGGACAATAAATACACATGATTAAGTAAGAAAATTCATCCAATAGATATGAGACTATAATTAAGAGACTCAACAATTTCTTCCCTTTCAAAATTAACACAACATTATGTTCTTAGGCAAATCAATCACATAAGAAAGAAGTAACCCTGCCCATAGGTTATTGATATTACAGAGATGAGAAGGAGGATAAAAGACTCAAAACTATATTTCCTTCCGGAAAGCTTAAGTCTATACATTTTCTTGCATCAAGGAAGAAACTCTTTATCTTATCTCAGCTCAGGTTATTCTCAGTTCAAGGTCTATCTCACGATGTCCGGTATGATTATCAATACCTCTAAGTTCAAGGTAAATCCCAACCATAAGGTTGATACTAATAACAAGGGTGATTGGTACTTCAATGAGAAAAAGATACTGTTCCAACTCGAGGTTTAGTATTACCTTAACTTGGTTTCAAAATATTTTCTTAATTCATAACATGAGTCAAGGAATTTTTGTTTAGACCCAAGCAATGACAGACTACATGTTATTACCGAAAACACAATTTATTAAGCAGGGTCCGCTTGGTTCAAGAATGAATAATTCAAAGGTAACTCATCAAGCATATAGACTCTAAGAGGACAAAATGTATCCCATCGGCATGATTAGAAAACAACATGAGCAGACTACCATAAAAATTCTTCAGCAAGAACACAACAAAATTCTATCTTTCACCATGCTGTTCACATATTAAGCAAAGGACTAACATTGATAAGTCTTTAATAAAGTGAAGAATCCCTCTACGTGCCTGATGAAGAGATTCAGTTACTCGAAGAAGCACGCTCCAGATTCTTTCCCTGCATATGGCGTAGGAACCCAGATTTATCCTCGTTTTCACCTAAACTCGACGCTGAGTTCCCAAGGTCACATCTACTGGAAAAACGTCTTTAGATAGGAAGACAAGAGAGGAATGGTAGTATGGTCCGATGAAGGGTGAAACAAATTGAGACTAAAGCCGGATGATAAATGTCTCAAAGGTATGAGAATATTTTGCCCTAAAAGCTTATGGAAAATGCAGAGGAATTTATGATAACTAGGACGTTAAAGTAATTTGAAAACTTAATCCAATACAGATTTAATCCCTGATCGCAGCAGTAATGCGTGATTGTGTCTAAACCGTTGAAATTATTACAAGAAAGAACACTTAACTTCAACCAGATTCAAGAACATAAACTGAGAAACTTAAAGGAATCAAAACACAGAAAGAAATAATGAGACAAAGAAGAATTAGAGAGATCACACTTGATAACGGAGTTTGCTCAATTTGAGCTACATCTCCGGGTCCGCTTCTCAACGTTGGACCGCTTTATTAAGATTGCCAAGCACCTGAAAATGCCTTCTTACAATTCTCCAAGCTTCCAATAATCTCCTCACAATCTCACTCACACTTTACAATTTTTGGTGTATAAAAACACCTTGTAAATTCTCCTCCAAACACTCTCCAAAATTTTCTTACAAAGGCACAAAAATTCTCTCAAAAAACTTGAATTGAAAAATCAATCACCTACACCTCCTTTTATACATAAATTTGGCTATTGTGGCCAAAACCACCATAATTAATAAAACAACAAATTACTAACAAATACCCCTCGTTTACAACAAATAATAACAACCCTCTTAAAATCCATTTTTAATTTGTTTATGATGCCCATGCCATTTCTCCATTTACGGGCTATATTGGTTTGGTATTTGTTTTTATTCATTAGTTGTCTTTTATTTTTATGAGATTTTGTTTTAATCCCACAAAATCCGATCCCACCAAATCCTCTTGGGATCCCACAAAATCCGATGGATTTTTGTGAGATAAAATAAGCCTCCACACTTTATTTTCAAAAATAAAACATGGTACGTGAATTTTTGTGAGATTTTTGCCACATCACCTGTAATTCCCACGTCACCATCCAGTCAACTGCCATGTCACATGCTGACATCATCATTTTTGACTAAAACTTTGACTGGTTCTATTTTGCTCATACGGACTTCGTTTTTGAAACCGAAGATAGTTCTGGAATCAGCACAACGAGCACTACGACTTGGTGTAAATTTTACTTGGATTTGAGACAATCAAATTTTCACCTTTTTGGACACCTGATTCGCTTGTTTGACCAAACCTTTGACCAAGCATAACTTCTGCATACAGACTCCTTTTGAGCCCGTTCAAGTTGCATCAGGATCGTGTCGGTGAACTCTATGCATCAGTGTTGTTTTTGTGAGATTCTGAGACTGTGAAATTTTGAGGTCTTTTGGATCCACCTGGATCAATTTAGCCGAGTAAAGATAGAGGGAGAACAACGGAATGCTCGTTAAAAGTATGTGAGAAACGAATGAGTAGTTGGAATGAAGACATTCGTCTCAGAATTGGTCGACTGTGATTCCCCAAAAATGGAGAGTATCCTTGAGACGGAAGTCCCCCTCAAAAATAAAGAGACCTCCGATTAAAAGAGAAACTCAGCGAAGCCTCCGTTCCAAGATTGCATGAACTCCCCAAAGACCTTCCGACTCCCATCTTGGCCGTTTCAACTGGAAGCAGGGGAAAGTCTATCGCTGACAACTCCACTTTTGAATTAATTCCCCTTTTTTTTTATTTAAGCCTTATTTAAATTTTGATCGATGGCCTTTCAAATAAATTTATAATTGATCGGTGGTCTAAGGCTTATATCAATCATCATTAATTTAATATTAATTAGCCATTGTAAAATATATATATATATATATATCAAGAATTATTCCTCTCAACTCTCAAGAGGATATTATTATTTAATATTTTATTTATATCAATTATTTTAATTTAATCTTAATAAACCTTTTGAAATCTCCTTAAAAGGTGTTTAATGATATATATATATATATGTAAATTTAAAATTGACTTGTTTAATCATTAAATATATTAAATTACTTATGGCCAAGGTAGTGACGTCGACATAACTGTCTTATACTGACTCAAGATCTAATGATAAAATTGATCCATTATTAACCACATCCTCTCCCTGATGATATTTCCCTTTCCCTCGCGGCGTTGGCAATTCCTGCATCCACTGACAAGGTTTATGGATTAGATCGTTCTCAACGGCTTAATAATATGCATTTAAATTTAATCTCATGATCTTATTCAACTTCACGTGAACAATAAATTCACTAGAAAAATAAAGAGTTCGTTAACATTATAGTTATGATAAAAAGAACAACTATTGCATTCTCAATGTCATAATCACATGAAAGCAGTTATTTGCAACTAATCATTGCATTCAAATACCTAACCAACATATAGTCTCAGAGTGAGGGATGTAACATGGAGGATATGATGATCAGTTTCAACTTGAAATTGGTGAGAGGACACTTTCAACTAGTCAAGAGGAAATATCAAGCCATTAACATTATATCATATCTAATAAAAATGTCTCAAAGCACTTAATTACTTATACAAACTTAGAATTAAAGTTGTTTATCTCAGTAACTGAATTATGATATCTTTCAAGATCTGATTTGCATCTCTCAAGCTCTCAATCAGCCTAAGTAAAGAAGTAATTTTTATGTTCAAACTTTGCATATTCAATAGATTCAAAACATATTTTTTCTCAATTATGTGATATAGAGTTTATTTTACAAAGTTTGTATCAGTTGTCTTGACATAAATATTGACTAGACTTATTTTTGTAAACAATAATTTTAACAAGACTTATTTTTTTCAGGAAAAGAGGAGATTGAGATTATTGCAGAAAGCTTATGCATTAGTGGCAGGGAGGCGATGGTCAATGCAGGGCATCGCCTATATATAGTATGTTTCTATTCATTGTTTGACTATACGGATGGGTCAATTGTTTTCGTATGAATTGTTGCATAACAAATGTGAGTTATTGTCTTCATTTTGCAGATTGCTGTTGAACGTAATTTCACTAGAGGTCGGCGGACAAAGCAAGTTGCAGCAGCTTGTCTTTATATTGTCTGCAGGTGAGAAACTCTATTTAAAGATAACTCAAGTCTTTTCTCCTCTCCTTTGACTAGAATTATATAATATCACATATATGTTATGCATGCAGATGGAATCTGTATCCATCAAGGTCTGTTTTAGTAGGTCTCATTAGGATCTTTGCATAACATCTAACTCTTAAAATTGGAAAAATATTTACCTTTAATTTCATTATTGTATGAGTAGACTTGTCCACTCATAATGTAACTGTTGAATTAATGATCTGAAAATGTTAATCCGGAGATGCCATTTCACGAAAGAAGTAAAATCCAAATGGAAGGAATTTGATAAACAATTATAATGTATCTGGATATATGAGATAAGATAGTCATTTATGTTAAGATGATCTGAATGGTTTGCTAGTCTGCATTCCTTTGATTTGTCCTTGAATAACATGTTGGAAGAATGAAAGCACAAAGTTTGAGCTAATTGGCTGGCAGACACTTCAATATGTGCATTCTTGCATTTATTGTTGAATGGAGAAGTTTTATTGGTGGTTTTAGTTTACATTGTAAGGCTTCTTTTAAACATAACAAACATGGTGTTATTACACCATTAATATATGTAATAGTAAATGCCTGTGTACAGTGTGTAATCTTACATTATATCTGATATTCTACCTTAGTGACAAAACTGCAGACGACTCCAAGTTTGTCACAAAACTTGACAAAAAAACTAGTACCAAGAAGTTTAGTCAATAGATTAATAGTGGAGATAAATATCATCAATGTCAACAAATTACTGAATGAAGTGATGGTAAACTTCAGTGTGCTTTGTATGAGTATGACCAATTAGGTTCTTCACTAACTATAAGACAAATAAAAGTGGAGTTGGTGCAATCTAAGGAAGTTGCATTTTACTTAAAATTAAGTATAACCATACTTCTTTGCAATTATCACTAATAGTTGCTTTGTACTTTGCTTCAGTGAAAGATAAAGCTATAGTGTGTTGAAGCTTATTGTACTATGAAACGACTCTGGATCCCAAAGAAAAAATATAACAAGCAGTTGATCTGTGGGTATCAACTGAATTAACCATATTTGAGTCTGTATATCTTGTCAGTTCGAAATCATTGGTCATTTGATAAGGAATGCCAAATTCAAGAGTAGTTTTGAGATATTCTAACTTTCATTTTGCTCCTACCATTGAACAAGTTTTGGTTGGGTTGAAAACTGAGAGAAACTAACAACAAAACAAAGATCCGCTTATGTGGATCTAAGATATATGAAATTGTTCACCAATTGTTTGTAGAATGACTCATCAACTAGTGATGAATCATCATAGGTTGACAACTTCCACTCAACTTTCATAAGTATGGTGGAAGGATTATAATCATAGATGAGAAACTCAGACTTGACAAACTCAATTTTTTTCAAAAACTCCAACTTGGCAAAAACTCAATAATATTTGTCAACATTAAAAAACACAAAAATTTGTAAGCCGATCTTAAAAAAAGGTTCAAAACTGAATATACAAAGGTCATAAGTAGTTTTTCCTTAATTTTAGATTTAAAAACCTATGTTCTGCAAGTTTTTTGGGATGGCTAGGGTGGATGTAGTAGTTTACCAGCCATACTTGAGGAGAAACCTGCTGTATAATTTCACAGATTACTTTATTGACAAAGCAATGAATATATAGATTACAATGATAGGCGCCCAACAATCACGAAGACGTGATTGGTGCCAAAACAGAAGACGTAACACGAGTTACAAAGCAAACAAAAAGGCTATAATCACAAAGACGTGATTATAGGCAAACTGAAAGAGAAAGCAACGTAAATATAGGAGGTGACCATTAATAGTACATTTAATATTTAATACCCTCCCTTAATGGTCACCATACAAACAAAAAAACTAAGTCTACCCATAGTGTGGTGGTCATCAAAATGCAAAGTGTGCAGACTCCTTCTGCTCCTTTTGCTTAGTCTGCTCTACTACGTGAGCACTTTGCTGAGATGCTTCTTGGTTGGACTTCTCATCAGCCAACCGCTTTCTGCAATACCTTTGTATATGACCAATCTTCCCACAGTAATGGAAAGTAAAAGACTTCTTGAAGCCCTCCTCCGAATCGCCTCGTCCTTTCTGCTGAAAGAACTTGCCTTTGCCAACGTCCTTGGCAGTAAATGCTTGTTCAACACTTGGAGACTCATTGCTGCTCCCAAACTGCTTCTTCCACTGATCCTGCTGCAAAAGCTTGTTGCACATCTCATCAAACTTCAAGTCAACATTGGTGGATGTAATGTTGAGCATTTCGATGAAGTGCTCGTAGGAACATGGAAAACTTTTCAAAGTGATCACCACCATAGCCTCCTCTTCTACCTTACGACCAATGGCCTCCAATTGATCGCAAATATTTTTTACTTTCATCAAGTGCTCCTGCAAAGACACTTGGTCATCCATCATAATAGAAAAGAGTATATTCTTCAAAAAGAAAGCCCTTCCTTTGTCTGAGGTCTCATGAAGATCTTTCAAATGCTTCCAGATCTCCGTAGCAAATTTACCAGATGGTATTTTTGGTAACATGTCATCAGCGATAGATAATTTAAGAAGCATGACTGCCTCCCTATTACTTCCATCATACTTGTCTTGATCCTTCCCAGCAGCAGTGGGACAAACTTCTGTACCAAGAACATGCTCATCCAGACACCGGTACTCAAAGATGGTAAGCATCCTTTGCTTCCACGTGTTGTAATTCTTTCCATTGAACCTCCGCGAACTTTCCAACATAATATTGGACAAAGATGCCATCTCTCCCGTTTTCCAAAGCACAAAAAACGAGTTAACTTCTGTGATCAGTTGGCAAAATACTGGACAATTAGCTGGCACAACTTCGATTTTTCAAAAAATTGTCTGAAAAAGAGGCTTTAGAAACTCAACAAAATTCCAAAACTGTGTAAATTTTTGAAGAAAAAATTTCCTAAAACTCTTTGCAAATATTTATTTTCCTAGAAAATTGTCAAAACTGGCTTCAATTTTTTTTTTTCAAGCTGCCATCACCTCAGAAAACCTGGCACAAATTTTAAGGGTAAAATTTTTGGAAGACCCAGAAAATTTTTTGAGACCCAAAAAAATATCAGAAAAACCCGCAAATAATCTATGATTCGAATAATTTTACGACTTCAAACAGAGGAGATATTTTCAAAACCCTAGTCGCATCACCACAATTTTTAGAAAAATTTGGAAAATGAGTGCAAAAAATGGACAAATCATGTCTCCCAGAAACACCAAGAAAAAATGCGTCCACAACCCTTGAAAAAATGCGTCCACAACCCTTGAAAAAATGAGCAGAAATCTGCACAAATTGCGGCCCCAAATCAAAAAAATCGTGGCTAGGTGATGTCCAGGTCGCGTGCAGGTTCGTGCTTGAAAAACGTGGACAGAGAGGTGAGGAAAAAAACGCAACTGTAACTGTAGAAAATACACCCAGAAAAGAGGCCAGTCGTGTGCCTTAAAAATATACAAAATCGTCTCCAAAAGAGAGTCCAGATCGTGACTTTTCATGCAGAGAAAAAAACGCCCAAACACGAAGACCGGGAGATTCAAATTGCAGCCTGAAAAATGATGAAAACACGCCTAGAAAGAGGGTAAAATATCTGCGCCAGATAATGACGAAATCACGTGCAAAAACCCTTCAGAAACACCACCGAAACCCTTTAGAAAATATAGAGAAATGGCGGCCAAGGCAGTTGTGTTCAGACAGGTCGCGAAAATGAAAAACCTTAGGTCGCAATTTCAGCACGAATATGCTCGAAACCCTAAAAAATTACTTTGAACTAACCAGGCTAACCAGGCTCAAACTTGAGCTCTAATACCATGTATAATTTCACAGATTACTTTATTGACAAAGCAATGAATATATAGATTACAATGATAGGCGCCCAACAATCATGGAGATATGATTGGTGCCAAAACAGAAGACGTAACACGAGTTACAAAGCAAACAAAAAGGCTATAATCATGGAGACGTGATTATAGGCAAACTGAAAGAGAAAGCAACATAAATATAGGAGGTGACCATTAATAGTACATTTAATATTTAATAAAACCAAGGAGAACATGGAAGAAGATTTCAGTTGACAAAGCATGGAGGAATTGTTTAGGGGAGTCTGATATGAGCAGTGGTGAGGTGATCAAGAAAGTATGGAAAGTGTTCAAAACATGGCAATTATTTTATGAATCTCTGCCAAAGGAAGAAATAGGGGCTAAGTATCAGGTTGGCATGCAAATGAATGTATAGACTAAGTCAAAACCATGGCTAGACAAGGGGAAGAATGAATCAGCAAGTTGAGCATAGCTTCCAAATGGCAAAACCATCATGAAATGGTCACCAACAAGTAGCAAGACGGATAGTGATCCATGCCCAAGTTAAAAAACATGAAAAATAATCTAATTTTAATATTTTACAAATTTTGTTCTTGGAAAACATGGGTGTGAAACAACTTTTGTTTTCTTGCTTTTAAAACTAGAATCGGATTTGGGGGTAGCATCCTTTGTGGGATCTAGGAGCAACACTCCAAGTGCATATCTTTTTGTGATGTAGGGCAGGATCAAGGCATGGAGCACCTATTTTCAGGCCCGAATTAAGGCCTCCAAGACTGCATGAACCTTGATGGTGCATGCTCAAGAAAATCAATAAAAACAACTACCAACTAGCAATAGACCTTCTAAAAGGTTGTTTATAAATAGCCACTAAAACTAGACATTTTGGAATAAGCTCATCTCTTCAAAAAATTTAACAGCTAAAAGTAGCTCAGCTGGTCATCAATAAGTCATTATGAGTGTTAGAGTTGCTAGATGAAGAGGTGTCAAAAGGAAAGAGAATAAGAGCAATTGAATATGAACTAAAAGCAAGGATCTTACTTTTCTTTGGCAATGAGAAGGGTTGTTTTCCAAGTTTTTCAGTTAACTAGAATTTCCATGGCATACCAAAACTAATGAGACTTCTCCACTGGTCATTTTTGGTGTGAAACAAGTGTTTTTTTAGCCATTTCAAGCTATTTTGTGCAGAAAAAAGAAAAGTGATGTTTTTGATAAGGTTTTGTTTGATTAAAAATTAAATTAGATTTTAAAATATCGATTAACTTGCTCAAGGGAGCTAAAAACTGTTAATTAAACATAAAAGTGGTGATAATGGTGTCCATAACTAGTTAAAAAAGGTGCAAAATTGAATTGTTTTAATAGAGAGTTGTTTTATTAAATGGATTATAGTTTGTTCCACAATCTATGTAGTTAGCATAACATGGCTTTTATATGTTTTGTATCTAACTATGCATTATTGATTCATCTGCTTTAGGTTGTTAGTTGATAGTATTTATAACAACTTTATCTCTTTGGCAATTGTTAGGTGCTTTATATAGACTTTACATAGCAGGGAAAGAAAATTTGATCCTTGGTTGATCATCTTTGGTCAAATTTTGTTAGAATTTCTTGTGAATAAAAATATATTTCTATTACTTTATTTGGCATGTATTGTTATTTATGTTCATTATTTCAAGCACTAGTTTTATCAAGTAAGGGAGTAAACATTAGCAATGTTTCTTTAAAAATGTTGGGTCTGATTTAAGATAACTCATGCTCTTAGATGGGGATAAAGGTGAGAAGAGACCACAATGTGGTCAATACCAAGAGATTAGACGATCGTTAAGGTTGGTAGAACAAAGAGAATAGAGAAGATGATTATGGGAGGCAGGCAAAGAGACTCTAGTAGTACAAATTCAAAGTTGGAGTTTGTCTTGAAGCATAAGTTAGAGTTGGAGTCATAGTTAGGAGAAAATATATCAAAACATTCAATCTGCTACAAATAACCATATGGAGGAAGAGTGGATGGAAACAACTAGACATCTTTCATTATTGGACAAAGTGTGCGTCGACCTTGCAAATCAAGTTCGGTATGAAGAATCAATACAACCTCCTCTAGACAAGGAAAGTCTTCATTGGGAGATGGAGTTCAAAGACTTGATAGACAAAGAGAGGGAAGCATATGAGATAAAACTTTGAGCATACAATAAAGAATTGGAAATGGAAACAAGTATGCAAAAGAATGCTGAATTTGTAGGAAGAGTATAGGATTCCCATGTGTTTCAGAGTGTTGAAGGAGCACCAAAACTTCTGAATCAAAATTTCTTGAGTAGGTCCTAGCACAAATTTTACACTAGGGTAAAATCATGGTGACTTCACTGTCAAGCCCATGTGTAGAAAGGCAAAAGTTACCTAAGTTTATAGATGGATCAAGGGATCCAGGAAGAAATTTTAAGGTTTGTGAAACTTTTTGTGCTGCAAATGGCAGAAATGACAAAGCATATTGGCTATGGTTCTTTCCAACCACCTTGAGGACTGTGTCCATTTACTGTTACACGAAGATTGAATTAATCTCGTGGAATACATGTGAGAAATTATGTAAGGATTTCAAAGAGGAATTCAAACTACTTTGAGATGATAACAAAATTGTAGTAGAAATCTATAACACTAGGCAAGGTAAGCATGAAGGTGTAGGATTTTATAAGTGTAGGCTAAAGGAATTACTTGTAAAATTAGAAAGAGAACCCACATATGGTTTAAAGAAAAGATGGTTCATTGAAGGCCTTATCCTTTCGTTAAGAAAAAAGATAAAAATCGTGCTACCTTCATCACTTGTAGAAACGCATAATAGAACAATGTACACAAAAAGTGAGAATAAGATGTCTTCATGATCCAAAAGAAAAATGGGATGAAGATGATGAATGAAATAGACGTAGTGATAGTGAACTTGGAACTGTACAAGCGCTATGGAGAGACATGCTTCGAATAATGAAGGAATTGAAGACAGAGAAGGAAATTGACCAAGAACCTAAAGAATTATGGTGTACAAATTGCAAAATTGAAGGTCACATCAAAGTTAATTGTCCTAAGAAAATGTTCTATGATATTTGTCAAATTATGGGCCGTTCAACAAAACAATGCCCATACAATTTGAAGATTAAGAGTACCAAAATACTCCTTACACAAGGAGAGTAGTTCACTCCACCAAGCATTCCACTAAAGGCACAAAATAACATGAATGCATCTTTGGGTGGCTATTGGAATCAAAGAAGGGTGGGTTAGAGTTGAATATAGTATGACTCCAAAGGTCATCCCATTATATAATATTGGCAATGGGATGAATGGAGATATTTTGCAAGAGACAACCACAAAATCCAAAATAAAGGGATAATTGTGCAAATGGTGTGGAATTGGAGATCATGAGGATGCCAAATGGCTAAAGCAAAAGGCTAGCATCAAAATGATTGATGTGGAAGGAAACAATGATGTATTGACCTTTTCTTGAGTCCAAGCAAAGAAGGTAGTGTATCCAAACCCATGTATAGGAAAAGACTTCATGAAGCAAGAGCCAAGGTGGAGCATGCTATGGATAACAAACATCTGTTGGAATTATTGTTGTCATTGATGTCAAAAGAAGATTAATATCAAGACAATTTATTGATGTCAAAGGAGGATCAATATAGAGAATAAATTGAAGGAGGATTAATTGAGAAAGAAAATATTTTTCGAGTTTTTAATTATAATTATTTTTGGCGGCCTTGTTGGTTGGTCGACCCTCATCTAATTTTGGTGCTTACATCCCAAGTCGTTTAAAAGAAATTAAAATTACTATTATTTTATATGGGCCAACCTCTTTGAGGAATTGCCCATCTTGAAGTAGACACCTCCCTT
>VDFB02338662.1:0-34444 GCA_007258455.2 Sequoia sempervirens | reverse complement strand
CATGAAATAGAAAAAACCTTCATGCACAAATCCACCTATAATAGAAACTTTCCCTTTTTGACTCTATCTTGAGTTATCTTCAACAAATAAAGCCCACAAATAATAAAATAATAAAATAATTAAATAAATAAACACGCTAAAAATAATCAAAGGTTGAGACACCTCTTTTTTCCAAACATAGCCTCAATAATCAACAAAGAAAATAAATAATAGAAATGTTGTGGGATATACTTATCAACTATATTTTATTGTCTCATGAACGTCCTCAAAGGAGTAAGGGGCTTTAACTATTCTTCTATATGTTCATCCTACACATCCTCATCTAAAATATTATATGAACCATGTTCTTCCTCTCCATCCTCTAATCCATCTATCTATTCTTCCATGTGCATCTTCCTACTTCTCAACCTTAGTCTCAAAGTGCACTATTTCTATCTCATCTTTTTTCTTTGGTTGTTTTGAACCGAAAAAACTCTAAAGTCCTTGAAAATCACCTCTAAAAATTTAATTGTTGGGGGTTGGAGAATTTCAAATCTTATAACCTTTTACACTCTCACAATAAAATATGAAGGGAAATTTTTGAGCATTTGGATCTAGTTTATATCACATTTTATAAAGCACATGAATAAAATCCTCACAACCAAAAACCTTTAAATGTGAATAGAAATCTTATTACCTATCCACACTTCATAAAGAGTTTTATCAACAAGAGCCAAGAAAGGAGATATATTAATCAAATAACAAGCAATACTTAAAACTTCTATTCAAAAGCACTAGTCCAACTGCTTACCACTCAACATACTTTTGGTTCTTTCCACTAAGGTTCAATTCATTATTTTTATAAACCATTTTTTTGGGGTGTGCAAGGTGTAGTCTTTTGTTGAACGTTATCTATATGCTTATAGAATTCATCAAATTCCCTAGAGGAAAATTCAAAACCATTTCAGCTCTCAACACCTTTATTTTTAATTTATTTTCTTTTCAACTATATTAGAGTAGATTTATTAGTACATCCAAGTCTAATGTCCACACCATGTTCCTTAATCTTGGTGTCAATAGCTTGACCCATTTCACATATATATGGAGTTCCTCAATTTTATATTCATTGATCCTTCAAGGTAAGGATTAAATTCTTAACCTTCTTGTGTGGTTTAAACAAAGGTGTGATGCCTTTTTTCTTGAAGAGTATAGAAATCTTGTTTGAGATGCATTTGACATAGGGAAAAAATGTCATAAGTGTTATTACTCCTTGAACTTATTGTAAATTTTATGACCTTATTTTGCTTGTTTATTTTTTGTGAAATGTGCTTATTTGAGAATTTGTGCATTTAAAAGATCCTACCAAAGTAAGATATTTTGTTCAATGCATTCCTTATCACAAATTTGGAAATCTCTCATAACTAGTCTTTGAAACATAAACTTTTCTAGATCAAATGGTGATGTGAAGACATATAGGTAAAGGTAGATGTGGATGGTCTTTTGTACACTTCATAAGAAATGGAACCATTAGATCTTTTGTGGAGAAGAATGTCTATGAAAATAAATGTATGTTCATGTTCTAACTCTTATGAACTTATTTTTCTTTCCTTTCCCTACCTTCCCCATTTTTTATCCTCACCACTCATTTGACTATTTTTTTCCTCACAATATTCTCTATTTGCCTCTCGCTCCCTATTCTATCTTCCTTTACATTATTCCCTACCTCTTCTTCATTCATTTCTTGGTTTATCAATGTGTTGCTTTAGCACTTTACTGCTACCTTTATTTCTCCTATTTACTTGATTCACTACTAATCCTTGACCTTTTTTTTATAATCTTATTGTTCACCTCCTAATTTTATTCTTTAATTTAGAGTGATCCCACAATAGTGTGTCCCACTTTTGGTCATGGGATATTGAAATTAACATTTTAGGCCAAATTTTCACTTTTTAACACCTATAGCAACTAATCGTTAATAATTTGAAGATGATATGAACTAGTGGTTTTTGAAATTTCGTATGTAAATTTTAAATATTTTTTAATTTAATTTTTAAAAATTATTTATGATTTTTTTACGCGACTTCTAATAACTTGTTTTTTATAGCTAACAATATATATTTTTTAAATGACATTTATACATACCTTTTTTTAGAAAGAATAAAATTATAAATTCTTAAAGTATAGATTTGTAACACCAATATCTAGTCCATAGATATTTTTCACATTTTTTGTTGCATTTTTTAATTAAGTTATGAAGTGAGATTAATTATAATTTAGAAATAGGTTTATACCATACAATATAAATTTTTTGTATGTATCTAAATTAACTTCTTATTTTATTGAAAAAAAAAACAATAATACCCAATGTTCAAATATTTTTACTATTTTTCCATGTGTGAGGAATAAAGACCTTGATGATTATTGAAGAAACTATGTTCACTAGAGAATAGAAAATAAATATAATAATCAAATTAAATATATTCAAAATTATACTTGTTGGAAAGCTTATTTTGAGTGCTATGATTTGCAAATTATCTTGTCAAATTGATTCCATTTGAAGGATTAACCAGAGGTTTAAAATTGAAATTTATGAGGAAAATTTGAGACATCAATGTGAGAGGCCATCCAAGGACCTTCATTCCTTCAAACAAAAGGCGAGACTTTCATTAGTAGATGTCTTCATTCAAATATCATTTTGGTTGTGCAAAGTATTTTTAAAAATTCATGTCAACCTTCAAACAAAGGTCGTGTAGTTAAAATAATGTCTTCCTTTGAAAGTATTATTTTATTGTTTCCAAAAATAAAATAATGCCTTTGAACGAAGAAAACCTTCATTAAACGTGTTTTTTTGCATAACCTTTGAACAAAGGTGCCTTTGTTTGAAGAAATGTCTTCAAGCAAAGGTATTTTCTACTTTTCACCCCATCCAAATTGAAAAAAACTAATGTCCTAAGTTTGAGACTCACTATTGTGGGTTTACCCTCTTAGTTTTTGTGTCGGTTTTTTTATGATTTTGGTATTTTTTTTATCTCTAACAACTAATCTTATATGATTTATTACATTCATTTTTTATTTTTTTTGTCTTCCTCTTCTACTATCTTTCTTAAATTGCATCTCAATGTTGCCTCCCAATTATATTCCCTGCCCTTAGTTTCAATGCCATTTGTTGGCATCTCATGCTTTTATTTAGTTAGCATGCAATCATCTTATCATTTTTATTCCATTGTCTTGATTATGGATCATATTATATGATCATAAAAATTGATGACAAAAATTGTATGCACACAATTCTTGCCCAAAGATTTCCACTATATCTCATGGATTCTTGCCCAAAGATTTCTACAATATCTCATGGATTATGAAAATTGTTCATTATTAAAATGGAATATTTTCCTTGTGACTTCCTAGTTGTATATAGTTATCGTAATTCCTCTTGGTGCCATTATAAATGAGTATTAAATAATTTTGAAGGTTCTTTTAAAGATTGTACTTGTTAGAACTTACTGGTTTGTTTGCAAGTAGCATGGATATATGTGTTTTGTTTTGCGAATGAGCATATTTTATATTGGAATCAAGTTTTAGTTGATATTAATGAAGATCAATATGAAAGTTGATTATAGTTAATCTTTGACATTTCTCATTAATAATTGACAACATGGGTTTTTATGGTAATTTTGAGTACAATATTATATATTGGTGCTAGGAGTGCTTTAATGGATATGCTTAAGTGTACTTATAACTACGACGTATGTTGGGTTCCACTACAAACTATGGGTATGGATGACAAACTCAATGAGATAATGCATGACTTGGTAATAATGAAATATCATTGCTTCTTAATGTTGAGATAGAATTCATACGAGTGTTGCTACTAGATAATCTTAGAAATAGAAAACTATCTTGGAAACATATATTAATATTGTAAATGTCCTCAACTAAAATTTGTTCCATAACCATTACGAAAATGGAATCACATGAGAAATTTGTCACAAATTGGGAATGCAAGGAAGTTTTAGTAAGTCGACTTGGTTTATCTTGTATCTCCCTTCCATTTGATTCAAATTTTGACATCATTGAATGAATTGTAACATGCTCCTTTAAATTTTGATTGAATGTTCTCCTGTTTTTGCCCATGGTTTAATTTTTTTGATTATGGTAGCTTATCATATTGAATTTTAGCTTCTAACTCAAGGATTTAATGCCAAGCTCTGTTTTGTCTGGATGTTATCTTGCATATTTAGACCATGGGATTTTCTCTCTCAAATAGACCTATCATCATTAGCCTTACTATTTGGATCTAGTGAGTAAAGATATGGTGTAAATAATATTGTGTTACCACTAGAAACAAGGTATCATGGGAAGTTCAAGGATTGCAATATGACCTATATAAGGTAGTCATGAAATATTAACACTTTCCTTGACATGAAACAAATTGACTTGGCCTTTGTGACTATTATTATTAACATCTCCATTTTTCATGTGTAGTATTATTCCAAGCATCTCTTCCTCTGTAAGGATTCTCATCTTTTGAAAAAAAAAAAGTCAACATCTTTAGTGTAGATTAGCCTATCATCTATTGGTGTGAAGAAAAGTAACTAGGGAGGTAAGACAAAGGGTCACAACTTACACGTTTAAAGACCTCTAACTCAACATAAAAATACAAAGAACTAAGATGGGAAACTCATTCCAATCACATGACTAGTTGATAGAAATATGCCCTAAGAACATTGATCCAATACCAAGGTTGTTTGAAAAACAAACACAAATAGATCCTAATTGTTAATATGTGAATACAATTTATTTGTAATAGATATAATATAATAATACAAAGTATTATTGAAGGTTGTATTATGCAAACTTTAGTACAATGATATGAGAGATCAAATGAATGTGTTTGCATCTCTATGCCTTCATGTCTATTTCAAGAATAGTTCTATTATAATAATATACATGGGGCGACTAAGAGACATCATGACAACTACAAGAAATGCAACCACTAGCATGTTGTTAGTTTAGTATCCTATTGTAGACGGTCATATCTTAGTCATAGTTGGGTAGTAGTAGTTGGTCGTAGTCAGACGTAGTTTACTATGTTTAATAAAACTATAGTTATAATGCAAATATCTCATGTAGCAAATGTCATATGTGCTTGGGTAATTAAGTCCCGATTAGTGGTAAATGGGTTGTTACGAAGCGTCACGACGGTTGGTTTCTCAACCACCACCAGTGACTATATGTATTGGAGTCTTTGTAATCGAGAATATGATATTGGTACTGTTGACATCTATGCTATTGTAATGTTGGCATTCTACTTACTATGAATAAAAGAATAAAAGCAATCCTTATTTCATCCATCGTGTGTTCTAAATATACTGTACATATCTATGTTATGTGAATAACTTAGTTTACTCTCATAGTACATTGAAATCCATCCTATGAGTAAACATTTGGCGATGTTGCCTAAGCATACTTAGGGAAATCACCCGACGGTAGAATGGCATCGTCATGAGTCGACCGACGGAGGAACCCATACAAACAAGCGAGGAACGAGAAGATGATTTGACATAGGATTTGGTGAACCTGTGTGACATATCATTATGGGATCACGTATGGAGGGAAGCTCTTAGGCGAGAGATCCCTCAAGCAGTCATTTGGGACAGACTACAAGTTAACGGCGAGGTTGACCATCTCCTCAACCGATTGCTAAGGCTATTGGCCTGTCATTTCATCATCTTGCAGGATCTTTGGGTGAAGAGTGACCAGGAATGCCGAGGGCAACAAATATTGCAATGGTACAAGGAGAGAACCAAGCATGAAGAGGAAGAACGTGATACTAGCCGAAGATGTACGCCCGACAACCAATGATCATACGACCAACCTTTAATGCTCGTATAGCCTAATAAGGAGAAGAACCGAGTACCAATTGAGCAAGAAACACTAGAAGAAAAGGTCAGAATCACTCACATTACATGAGCAAGAAAAATTACAGCAAAGGCTAAAGCAGATTGATAAAGAAATCAATGAAGATATAACTAAAATAAACCAATCTATTACAAGAGCACACCAACACCTTGATGAAATAGACCAATCTATCATAAGAGCTTACCAAAATCTTGCTGAGGAAAGGGACAAAGGACAATTCTGGACAACATGCATAAAGATACAAAATTAATGAAAATGAAAATGAACTAATAGAACTCAAGAGTAGTATCTGACACATTCAGAAGTTGTTTGTATCGGATGACAATGAAGGGTCAAGGATTGGAAGATCTGAGCCTAAGACCTCAAGACAGAGGGAGTATCAAAATGAACCCCAAGAGACTTGAGGTGCAGAGGACGCTAACAAAGGACGTGGGGGAGACTTGCATGTGGCTGAGAGTGCAAGTGATGCACCGAGACGTAGCAAGAGAACCAACCCAATCAGGTCCAACACACAAGGAGGACATCCGGGAAGGATGGTGATTTCGCCAACCAAGAGGCAAAAGCTACCAAAATTTACAAGGAATGGGTCAGAAGATCTAGTACGACACTCCAAGATGTGTGAAATGATTTGGATAGCCAATGGACAAGATGATGTGAACTATTGGCTGAAAGCATTTCCAGCGATGTTGAGAGACAGTGCCATCAACTAGTACACAGAACCGGACCAAGTACACAGGGCATCATGGAGATTACTCAAGAAGGAATTCAAATATGAGTTCAAACTCCTTAGGTATGATAGTGAAATTCTAGTAGAAATCTACAATACAAAGCAAAGGAAGCACGAGAACGTGTGTACCTATAATGGGTTACCAAGGGTCTCATTGTGCAAGGGTTGGCCGTAAAAGCTAGGAGACAAAGAATTGCTAGAAGGGATTGCATTGTATGACAGAAGGGCTTTGACATAAAGTCAACATCGTATGACAAGCTTGGTGCAGTTTATAAAAGAAACATATCATTGAATCCGTACAAGAAGGAAAACCGTACGAAGTAACTCAAATTCAAAAAAACGACAGTTACAGTAATCGCTTTGTGCCAAGAATTAATTGTCAACCATGAAGAAACATATCTGATTTTCATTGGAGTCATCGCCAGATAAACGACAATATGGACAAGGGAAGGAAAATAGTGCAATATAGGTCGAAGGTTGCATCGACTGCAAAGAAGAAAAAGATGAACATGGATACATGAGTAGACACCATGACCTGGGAGAGCTTGACTAGTAATGAATGCAAGAAATGGTGGAGGAACACGACCGACGATCATGTCCTCAAAATTGCGCTCAGGCACGCGCAGGTAGATAAGACAGTTTTGCTGCCATTCTTCAACGCTCAAGATTTCGAGCCCTATTTGAAGGCGATGGTGGAGAACTACTATCAACACTCACATAGGTCCATACTAAATTATAGGGGATGTGCAGTGATTGTATCATTTTGGTTGCAAGATTTTGAGAGAGTGCTTGGAGTGCCAACAACTAGAGCGGGGTTAATAAACCTAGCAAAATGACAGCATAAAGAGGCCATCATGAAAAGAGTACCGAAATGACTTGAACACCAAAGGATAGCATCTGGAATACGAGCAATAGGGGGTTGCACAAGCATTACCTAGCCATTCCAGAATTGAAATGCTTATTGGACTTATTGAAGTGCAGGTTGACAGTGGCTAGTTAAGCGTCAAACATAGCTATTTGGATGGTGGATTATATGGTAGGCCTCAACATGGGGAAGGTTTACGACTAGGGCGGCTGCTCTCAGAGCAGATGAGGGAGTTCCTAGTAGAAAGGCACAAAGCCTTCTACATGACTTAACAAGCAATTGCCTTGTTCCTTGATGACGTCCACACATAGGTTCCAACGAACAAATGGGGAAGACTCCAACCACTCACACATTTGGGTCCAAGGTTGCCAATGACATTCTACTGGACAAAGTTGGAGCTTAAGCAGGTTGGCGATGAATCTTCACGGCAGTTGCTACCCTACTAGACTTGGCACCGCCAATTGCTACACCACACCACCAAGAGTGCCAAGAAAGGCACATATCAACAACTGGTTGGGGTCAATTGGTATAGCACTTGAAGTCCCAAAGTCACCAAGCCCTTCAGAGATTTTGACAGAGGGCCCCGACCTCGACCAAGGAGACCCACTCCTCTAGTCACAATAGAGTTTTTCTACCAAGGTGGCAAAAGCGGAGGCACACCATGAGACGCTGCCAATGGTGAGAGGAGAGATTGAGCTAGTACCAACTCTACAGGAGAGTGGGGGACTGTCGAGGTAAGGAGAGGTTGAGCCAATAGCAACCGTGTAGGAGAGTGGGGGACCATCCATAATGGAGCCCCCACAATAGTTGAGGGGTTATAACCAACATCTGGCAAAGAGGAGGATGGGTCTAGCGAGTCTGAGGGATTAGTTGTGGAGATGTCATAGTCGGATCCATGGGATCCCTTGGGAACAGTGCAATGGTACGTCAAGGAACTCCAACACATGGGACAATTGATGATGCAAGTGGGAGAGATCTCTAAGGAACTCAAGGTTGGTCGCTCTCCACTCAGCACGGGAGGTACAACGAATCTATGGATTTGTGCAAATGGGGTGTGAGTCAGAGTTTGCCTGTATTTTTACCAATCGAAGTTGGCTAGCAGAGGAGAGTGCAACATTGCTCAAAGTTTGGCGTGGGGTACCACCAATGGTGGTAGGGAGGGATGCTTGAGTTTTGGAGGCCCTCTACAACATTGAGTTAGCCTTCTGAGATGTTTAATATTCACTAAAATGTCAAACAATGTCCATAGAAGTAGCATTGGTAGGGAAGGTGGAGGCATTCCACATGTTGTAGAAGGTAAAAGAGGAGTCAGTGGAAAGTATGTAGAATCTCCAAACACAATTGGCCGAGCATACCCGACTTGAGGAAGCCTACACATCGGCCTTCGAGGCCAAAGTGACCATCGTAGAGGAAGAGTAGCGACAAAAGCTGCAAGTGATGGAGCTACAGGTGAAGGAGTTAGAGGAATAGCTGACAGTGAGGAGCATAGAGGTAGATAAAGCCAAGAGCCAGTTCATGGAGGCGGCTTGCATGGTCAAAGCCGCCAAGGAACAAGAGATATTGGTTGAACACCAACTTCGTGTATGTACAGAGGAGGTGAAACAATTGAGGGAGCTATGATCTCTGACGACTACCTTGACCTCATCGATTCATCCAAGGATGTCATCATTTCCCCCTTCTCAGTAGCATCATGTGTAATATCATTTCCCTTTTGCTTGTCATGTCGTCTGGAAGATGACTTCTTTTGTGGGGGGGATGATGTAGATGATCATATCTTAGTTGTAGTCGGGTAGTAGTAGTAAATCGTAGTCAACCATAGTTTACTATGTTTAATAAAACTATAGTTATAATGCAAATATCTCATGTAGTAAATGCCATGTGCTCGGGTAATTAAGTCCCAATTAGTGGTAAATGGGTTGTTACGAAGTGTCACAACGATTGGTTTCTCAACCACTGCCAGTGATTATATATACTGGAGTCTTTGTAATTAGAAATATGATATTGGTACTGTTGACATCTATGCTATTGTAATGTTGTCATTCTACTTACTGTGCACAAATGAATAAAAGAAATCCTTATTTTATGCATCATGTGTTTTGAATATATTGTACGTATCTATGTTCGATGAACAACTTAGTTTACTCTCGTAGTACGTTGAAATCCATATTGAGTAAACACCTATGTTTTGTTATATTATGTATGTGACACAAAACAACACTAGATAGGGCTAACACTATCAAAGTTTACATACAATATAAAATATTGCAAGCTAAGACTTTGTGGTTTGATAATGTGTGCTTGGGATGTTCCTAAAGCTAATAACGAATGTGTTATATTGCACAGTGTCATCATACCTTGATATTATTCAAGCGTTAGATCCTACCAAATTGATTGCCCTCTAAAAGCAATTGTCCTCATTGCAACAAGTTACAAGAATGGATGTTATTCAACTTAAATTTGGTTGAATCATTTCTCTTGGTAAGAAACTTAACCTACTTTAGCAATCAAGTAGATGGGAATTGCCTAATTACTTGTGTGTTTCACTCTAGTGTCAATGACTTCACTTGCTTTTGCATTCTCGTGTATTTTTTCTATTAGGACATTAGTGTCTTTAGATAGAAAAGATATTGGGATTCCTCCTAAAGCAAAATTTGAGATCTTGCTGATTTCATTTGTTAAGTCACCTCTTTGGCTAATTTTGCATAGATATCTATACTTGTGTAGGCTAAAGGAAGTTCTTTCGCAAAATAATTTGGAACTATAATAAACAAAGGAAGAAAGAAAAAAAACCTAATCTAGAGGCAATACACTTCTTTCATCATCTAGTGATTGTTGGATCGTTGGCTATCGGGGAAGATGATTGGAAACATCCTCCAAAAGATGGCATTTCATGTAACTTTTATGATATTAGGATTTTTGCTCACATCACCATGCATGATCTTATTTTGCAAGGAGCCCTTATGCTGATTCTCGTGGGATAGTATCATTCTAGTGCTGCATATAAGCTTATGGAAACTATGCACCAAATCTTCTAAGGTGTAAACATTTTTAGCATTTACAATGAGAAAAAAAACTCAAAATCAATAATCCTAGTCATATTGCTGGAAATGTCCCGGTCCTGAAAAGATACTTACACAAGACCTTGTTAAGGTATGAGGCTTGGCTAATTTAAATCAAGAATCTCATGAAGTTTGGGGTACACGTCTGAATGTTTATGGCTCTTTTTACTCTTCAAAAAATTGATGATATGGATGCTGATGTTGAACATGAGATTGATGCTCTAGTTGCTGCAGCTATACCTAAACAAGAATTAAAAAATTGAAATTGTGCCTTCAATATCTATTATTGACCTCACATACTCTTTGTTCATTAGAATCCTTATGTAATTGTTGCTCTGAGATGGATTATTTTGTTTCCAATATCTATCAGTGAATTTACTTTCTTGGTTCATTAGAATCCTTACCTGGTTTTGCTTTGGGATGGATTATGTTTATGTCAGGTCTGTTGATCCAATTTGGAGTATTTTGATGATGAGTAACTTCATAGTCAATGGTTGGTTTGATGAATCCAATTTATAAGCAATAGAAAACATAACTACACGGATCCTTCACAGAGAGCACAACAGAATTGTTGCACATTTTTTTGCACTCTCTCAGAACCCATAAAAGGAAAACAAAAGAATTCAAACTACTCATTTTCACAGTAATTGAGGAAAGAATATACATCTACATAATCATCATTTGCTTCTGCTCTTATATAACAATACACAAATGATCAGCATGAGAAAAATGTCAAGCAGACACTTTGTTTCCCAAAAACGTTCAAAGAACTCTTTTGTACACAGATCTATTGGCATATTCCAAATCAATGCGAATGGAATTCGTTGGTATGGAGAAGGTTGAAGACCTGAAAGCAATTCAAGTGCAACAAAATGAGTAAATTGAAAATAATGTTAATTTTTTACAAAATCCAAGCAAAGAAAACAACAAACATGAAATATGATAGATATTGAAACATGGTATGAAACAATTTCAGATGTGCCTTAGCTATTTCTCCGCCTATAATAAAAATCTTTGGAGATGGGCATTACAGAAAAGTTTAAAGCTATAACCTTGCCAGATTTGCATCAATAATCAACATATATTCAACAGATACATCATTATCATATGCTTCTGTACCTGTAGTACATTATGAAGTTGCTACCACTCAATTATGTTAGCAATGACACCTGCTGAAATTCATCATCTCCCAACTAGCTTAGATGCACAAATGTATCATAGATCTTTTATGGATAATCTTTCTGATAAGCAACATAAAATTGGAGTCAATACAGTATTCAAGAAATGCCACTCAATAGCATTTCCTTTACAAAGAAAATTATAAAGGAAAAAATATCCAGACAGATTATCAGCATAAATTTGGAGTTAAAAGGTAATCAAATAATGTCACTAAATCGTATTCCCTTTACTAAGTATTGAAAAAGAGAAAAATAAAATAAATTAGAGATACATGTGAATTCTATTGAATTGGCCTTCTGAAAAAGAAAGATTCAAAAATAACAGTCATATTTCTCAATGATTGGACTAAAATTTCTCAAGGGGGAAGGAAAGTTCATCATTAGCATTCTCTTCATATTTCCAAGATATGGCAACATGCAGTGTATTACTCACTTATTAGTTCATAAGTTACAATCATGGAAGTTCCTGCCAGTGACATGCTCAAGAAACGTGGTCCAAAGCCTCTGTAAAATCCTTTCCAACCATCCTCTTTCAATAGTTGTCTTGTTGTCTTCATGATCGATGGTCTACCTTCACCATAATTATCAATTACCTGCACGTATAGGTATTGACAACTAAGATTAAAAAGAGAAGTATGAAATGTAGCATAAAGCATATGCAATAATATCAATTTATTAATATACAATTCATTCCCTAAGTATCATCTTTTTATAATCATATCCATGTTACAAGGAAAGCAGATGCATAAAAAGTTGAAACACAGAAATATAACTCAAACCCCATCACGAGTATGAACAGTGAATAAAGCTAGGAATTTATTTATCACATATAATGTACAGAAAGAAACATGACTGACTCAAATTCCTTGAAATTGCAGTTTGTTCAGTTATGTTTCTAGAACACTCAAGTATGTTCAAATCATCTAGCCTTACAAAAGAATATGTTTTAGGACTGGAATAAACTAACAGCGTTGGAGATAAAATGCATTATACATGCAATCTGTTCTTGAAACAAAGATCAACTAGTGCTTTGGAATTGATTCACAAATATTCTCGGGTCACCTGAAGACGAGTTTTTATTGTATCCAAAGGAGTAGTCAAAACAGATTGAGCAGCACCTGCCAATGTTCCCGCTGTTGCTTGCACTAAAACAATATTCCCATGTGTTGGTGATTTTTTCTCTTGATCTTCTCCATAACCCAAGCCCCTAAAGTCAACAACAATTGATTAGGTCAAAATGCAGAACACATTGAGAAATGGCTTTAGACATCTGAAAAATAAAGATTAGCAACCTTGGGCCTCTCATTTATAGCAGTCGTTAATGAACAATGTTGGTGTAGTAAAACTGCCATATTGTGATATTGATTCAAGCTAATAGCTCAATCATGATCGCATGTAATGACTAGTTTTTCCAAATTGTAATTCTAGGACATTCATTGTGACACATGTATGGAAAATCATTTGTCTTTATGCTTCAAAAATCTGCAATTTGCCAGTTGTATTTCATTCCTCATCTGTTCATTCTGAGTTAAAAGTAGAAAACACCTTTCCTTCAGAACTCTCAGACGTGCGAGCATCTTTCCAAGAGATCTCAATTGTTGTGTCATGTGCAGCACTGGGTAAAGTCTAGAGGAGATCAAAGCATTCTTTAATGCCGTAAGTTATTAACGAGAATAAAATAATCCAAGTATGCAATTAAAAATCCAATCATAATGTAACGCCCACTTCTTCGTAATTTTTGCTATCTTCTGATTTTTTTGTATTTTTCTAAGTTTTTTGAGCAAGGAACAGCAAACTGGAAAGAAGAGAAAACGTTGATAACTTCTGTAGACAACTGAAACTTATTATATCAAATCCTCAACTTCATTAGAAAGAAAATAAAAAACCCTTATGTACTGAAATTGATCGAATTTGAGTGTTATGCTCAATATATAGCTGGAAAAATGTATGGCAGCTGTATAAAATGTCATCAAACTTCAGCTCTGATATTGGAACATTAACATAAGTACAAACTGAATAATATTACAATATTTCTGAATTTTTGCAATGTCAAATCTCCTTACAAAATGCAGAAATGGAATAAGTTGATACCGAACTGTCCATATCAGCCACCAACATGCAGATCACTCTAAAAAATGCTAATAAAAAACGTGTCAAAGTGATTCACCCTCAATGGAAGATGACAAAATGTTGGTTCACCCTCAATATGAAGCTGGAAAATGGGGTAAAATGCAGATCGTAGTACTCTAGGGTGTACAAAAGATGATTATAGGCTGATCACTCCTGTGTGTGATTCACCCTCTAAAAATGTCATGAAATACATGCCAAATGCTGATCGCAGCCTTCAGAATTCTGTCCAAACCCTTCAATCTGCAGTTCGCCCTCAAAATGGATAATATCAGCAATAAATATGATGGTACAGCACCTCCAAACCCTCCCAAAATGGTGTTGATTTGTCCTAGGGAAGGCGCTCCAGGTAAATGTGCCAATATCAGCAATAAAATATGCAGAAACAACTGATATATTAATGACCTTGGGCCGGGTAATGGCTAGAAATGATATTTGATAGTCTCCTCTACAAAAATAGTGCTTCAGATCTAGCTAAAAATAGTGATGAACAACAACAGTAAATTCTGAAAACCCAACAATGAAACTCTCCAAATACCATTTGCCAAATTTGCTTGCAAATCTAATTGCCCAATCTGAAAAATATGCACCAAAACTCCAAATCAGCACACCATGCAACTCTCATGTAGAATTGCAAGTGTTAGAGAATGAAGATTTTTGTTCTCACCTCCAAGAGGGTTTTTGTCCTCAAAGATCTCTGAAAACAACCAAGAATTTTTGTCTTTGGATGAGTAGAATGAACACAAAGCTCAATCCAGAAAGTGAACAAAATGCCAAATTGAATGCTAGATACAAAATGAGGCTGGGCACCCTTGTTTTATACTTTTCCAAATTGGGCCCTTGATTAATAATTTCTCTCCAAAGTATGTATACATACTTTTTATAATTAAGTGTTTAAATGTGCTTTTAATTAAATAAAATAATATTATAATAAGTTGCCTCTTAAATAAAAAATTACTGGATCCAACTTAAAATAATAATAAAAATTATTTCCCTTTCCTTGCCCTTTAGCCTATAGGAAATGGGGATGCCCTTTAGCCTACAAGAATGGAGAGAGGTTAGAGGTCTTCTCCTTGGTGTTATTTCCGAAAAAAGGGCATGACATATATTAGGATTTGAAACTTAAACACTAAGTTCATTTTCTTGCAACTGTAAGTAAAGGATGTGTCTGTGTGGGTAATGCCATATGAACATGTCTCCAAAAAATAAAAGCATGAACAACTTTGTTAGGTTTATGTCCATCGACCAATTAAGATAGTACAAAACTTCAGGTCAGAAAAATCACAGTAGAATAAATACTTGTATCCCTTGGACCCTCCAGTCAAACATATGATTGGGATAGGTCTAGACAATTTTTCATTTTTTATATTTACATTTTTTGAACTCTCTAATTAATGCCAGTTTTAAATTGTCCATGCAACTCCATTTCCAACAAAGTACATAAAAGACATTTCACCTCTATGACATTCAGGTAAAACCCCATCATTTTTGCTTACATTTCCTATGTCATTGCACTATATGCCAATATAGACCCCACAAATTTATAAAGAAAATTAGAATCTCCTTATATCGCCACTATGACACTGCATAACAATTTAAATTCAAATGACTTAAACTTAACCCCTCCCAATCTGTAGAAAGAGCATTTCTATGTTTTTATTTTACTTTCCACTCCTCTCAAAAGGCTTCAACAAATTTCAAGTTCACTCATTTCCTTTCAAACTTTTGATTCTGGTCAAGAAGAATGTCTTAGTTGGAGAATAGTTTGAATTAAAATTTGCTTTTGGAGGAAATCCAACAAAAAAAAATCAGTTGTACCTTCCCTCAAATAGCACTGACCATGAAACTATAATTCGTAAACACTCTAGTTTTTCCATCATTGTCAGAGTGACCTTTAAATGTGCCTAAAAAGGCTGGGCATTAAGTGCCATGCCTATTTCCAATCCTCAAAGTGAAAAACACAATGATTTGCTAACCCTTCTTGGTATTGATGCTTCTCATCTAATTACTTGTACCATCTTATACAACATCTTGTATATATTTACCCAGATAATTTTGGACAGTTTTGAGTATACAACTAAATTTTTCTCATAAAGAGACTAGTACATTTCTAAAATTGGCTCCATGAATGACATACAACTTCATGCATCTACTTTATATCTTCTTCTATTGCACGTGTTAAAACTTGACCCTTACACATGTAATATACAAGGTCATGAATCATTTGAAATTGTCTAGATTTCAAAATATTTTACAATATTCCACGAAGATAGGTCTCCCCCAAAAACCCTACATTTTCGGGACAAGAATGTCTCCGAGATGCAAAGACTTGGAGTGGACGTCCAAAGGACTTGTCATGTCCCCATTTTTGGCGAGCATCAGTGATTGTGAGATTGGCCTATCATGAGACCCTCGTAGGCTGACAGAGTGGTTAGAGGGTCGTTTCGGAGCTTGGCTCAGCGTCAGATTGGCAGTTTTGATCAATTGGCTTTCGTTCGGGCTCATTCAGAGACATTTTGCAGAATTGCTATTTTTAGCAGTTCCTGGCAGGCAGAGTGGGACCACTGCTATTTTTAGCAGTATGGCTTTGGCGGCATCCGGAATCACTTCAGAGTTCGTCAAGCATCAGACGGATCGGTAATCGATGAGTAACGAGGAAAATATTAATATTTAATTGTATTGATTAAATATTAATTATTTAATGGTTTATAATATAAAGTTATAATTTAAAATTATAACTTAAGTGATTGCCTTGAGGGGTGCGCCCAACATTAAAAGGGGCCAGTTGACGTTTAATTCAATATTAAAATATTTGACGGAGACTATTGAAAATAATTAAAGAATTAAAAGTCAATATTTTAATAATCCCTATTATTAAGGAATTCGCCCTTTTGAGAAGAATAAAGGTTTTGCATTGGAAAGAGAGCGATTATGACATTTGAGAAACAGAAATTTGCCAGTCTTTGCCAGAGGACGAAGCCTTTAGGGTTTTCATCTCGAAAATCTTTGGAGAACGAGCCATCTCCATCGAAACAGTTCAGAGGGTGTGAAATAACACCTGATCTACTGCCAGTCGTGGGATTTCTTCATCCAGAAGAAATTACAGAGCTTCAGAGAATTTATTGAACTTCACAGAGGTTTCTTCATCAGGGTTTCAGAGAGTTTATACATCCAGAAGGTATTCATTTATTTTGGCATTCATATTCATGTGATTATTGAGTTTTGAGATTGATCAAATTGATCTGAGCCTGAGACTTTAGGGTTTCGTGTTCGACTTCCTTGGGGAACGAGCCATCTCCAGCGGAAAGCAATTCAGAGAGTGTGCAATATCACTTGATCTATTGCCTACAGAGGTTTTCTTATTCAGAGAAAACTACAGAGCTTCAGAGGATTCATCATCTTCAGTTCTTTTCAGTTATTTGCATTCAGAGACATTCTATCTACCTGTGGCGCCCATTACAGAGGACTACACATTGTTTTTGGTGAAGGCCGTACAGAATTAATTACAGATCTGACAGGCCGTACTTCTGTCAGGCCGTACCTCTCTCAAGCACGTGTTCATCAATCTTGAGAGAAACGCCTCTCATACTTGCTTCTCAGTTGCATCAACAGTGGCGCCTACCTTGCTGGAGTCTTTTGCAGTCATCAGATAGCAGGAGAAGAGGGTTATTAATTTCTGCCGTACCATTCTGTACCTTCAGCCGTACCAGCAAATAACAGGTTCTTTTTACAATAAAAATCATTATTCTATCTTTGCATGTTATCAGATCATTGTTATATGGAGATCATTTGATTAATAAAGGAAACGCCTTCATTTCTTATTGTATTTTTCAAGCAAATTGAAGATCTAGAATTTTTATTGAATTTATTTCAATTTTCTGTAAAAGCCGTACTGTTCATTAAATGCATTGAAAATCCAAAAATTGCAAAAAAACACAAAAACCCAAAAACGTCAGAAAAACATTAAACTTCAGTCAGAATCCGTATCAGGGGGAAACTAGGGTTTCTACAGGACTCCCAGGAGTTTCCTGTCCATCTTAGGGATGCCCAAGCGTCTCCCGCAACCAGACAGCCCAAAAGTTAATTTTTATTAAAAAGGTCATTTTTTTCTTCAAACTTTGTGTCCAAGGCCAAACCTTGGCCTACGGGCCCCACCCAAACCCCACAAACTCTATAAAACTGCCACATATCCTTATTTCAACTCACAAAAACAAATCAACGAGAAGCTGATATCTGTGAGTGAGAATAAGAGCTGCAAGTGCAAGGTGAAAGAGTGAGAGTGAAGAGCAAGAGGGTTGAGAAGCAAGAAGAGGAGTGATGCCAAGTTGCCAACTCAAAGGATTGAAACTAGCATTTTTCAAGCAAAAGGTAGGCTTCTATGACTGATTTAAAAATAAAAAATTAATTAGTTTCATGATTTATCTTGATAGAATCCATAGACATGGTTGTATATTGTCATTTATGTTGATAGAATCCATAGACATGGCCGTATATTGTCATCAACATTGAAAAAATTCATATACCAAGTTGCAAATTTGAAATTTATCTCTAATTCGCTGAAGGCATTTCTAGTGGACACATACATGTAAATGGATACTCGGTACTCCTACCTCCTTATACCACTTGGGAAAATTGTGGCATCAAACAACCACGATAATATATTATGATCACTAACCCCTTCAGCAAGTCCACCATTATGCAGTCTAGATAAGATCTCAAAATAATTTATTTCTTTGCTAAAGCCATTTCTTTTGGAGACATACATGAAAATAGATTCTCCCCTAACCCCCTATACCACTTGGGAAAATTGTGGCAACCATGCATAGATATATGTTGTAATCACTAACCCATTCAGCATGTTCACCATTAGGCATTATGTGGTCTAGATAAGATCTCAACCATTACGTGGGTTTTACTTTTACCATTTAAGGACAATTGAAAATAATATTATTTTACTTTTACCATTTAAGGTCCAAATTCGAAAATAAAGTTTACAAGGAGAAGAAAAAAGGAAAATAATATTATTTCTCTTTGAAAATCCTATAAGAAGGGTCGAGGAATGGAGAGGGTTATTGATTTGATATTTCAGATTCATATCTCTTGAGATTGAACATTGTTCATCTTTTCTACCCAAGGATGAAAACCCTTTAACAAAGAATAATCCGACAACGGTAGCCCTCCTATTCATTTGAGTAATTCCATTCAGGGATTACCATTGAACTGAGTAGTTGCAGGTTTCCAATGTGTTTCAATTGGTGTGAAGTTTTCCAGATTTCTAGAAATTGTGTGTGGAGTTTCCAATTTTTATTTGTGTGAAGTTATTATGCAAATAATATTCTATATTATTGGCTGACTGTACCAACTCTATTTCCTAGTTCTTTGATGTTGTTACTATGACAATTTATTATTTATTCTATCTAATAATATTCTGTAGCTTGGGGAAAGGTACTACTGTACCATTGATTTAACTATTTTTGCAGCTAGTTTATTCCCTAAGAGTGCCACAGCCATACACTTCACCAGCCGCATCATTCTGATGGAAAATTTGCCACACCAAATGGAAATTGTGTGATTTACTTTTTGATGGCGCCTTTTCACATATGTTGGAATGTATAAGGGGGGGTCACTGCTGTTATATACTGGTCACACCATATTTTAAGGAAAAATAAGCTATCACTTTATTCTTGGGACTATCGTACCCCTTAAAGGGTAATAAATATTGGTTTTTTGTTGTTTGAATTATAATAAAATGATTGCAGCCCTTGTTGCTGCTGCTTCTAATATTTGATCAGCCACACCACCAACAGTGTGATGTACAAATATGAATTTGATTTATATTTTCAAATTCTGATAGTTGTTAACATTCAGTCATGCAGTTCATTAGAGTAACATTTTATTTGCAATTTCTGTATAGTTTATCATCAGAAATATTAGAACTGTCAATGATTTTTGTATTGTAAGTCTGGATGGCAATGCCGCCAGAGCATTAAATAACTTTCATTTTTGGCATTGTTATTTCTAATGATAATCTATGTGATTCTCTACCAAACTCAATATTTGTATTTTGTTTTGGGAGGCTTTCCACCAAAACTATTTTCAATTCCTTTCAGTTATCAGTTTGTAATCTAAAGGCTTGATGCCAAAATAAGTATTTCATTACTTCCATATTTTTGTAACAATGCAATATTGAGTTGTTTGGCTTGCCACCAACAAGCATTTTTCTATAATTATTAGTCCAACTCCTTTCACCGTATGCTCTCACCTTGCCCACGTCAAGATCTTGGTGATCAAAAGGTGTTAAGGTCGCATGCATTGTCCATTGTGAATTTGCAAAAAAAAGAGAAAAAATTCAGTTTGGGACATTACAATGCCCTGCATTCCCAATCCTGACTTCCCCAACATAGCTTTGATAAAGCCCATGGTTGCCGTTGAGTCACAAAAAAAAAACAGAATTCAATCTACTATCCATCACCGCTTCCTTCCTCTGCTAATTCCTGCCAAGCCTTCCATTCTTTTTGTGAACCATTATAATACCACCAACAACCAACATAGGCCCCACACAAAACCCACCTTTTATCCACCCAAACAGCACAAACCAACACAATGACAACTACGCATAAGCCTACACCTACAGTAATAAAAAATATGCACAACTGACAATGAATTCATTCCCATCTCACAACACCTCCCAAACATACCAATTAAGCCATGATACTATCTTTGTTGTCAATTATAAAACCTAAGCGCAAGCACCAACCTGAGTGAAACCTAAGGACATCAAACTTGAGGAAAAGACTTACGGAAGCTTATAATGCAAAAGCATATCCAAACTTTCCCATGAATTGAAAAGGTGGCTAAGGAGAGCTATTAATGGTTCTTGATGAACTCCTAAGTTTCCTAAGAAGTCTGCCACCTTATTTAAAATGTGGCTATGATGTTGAAAGCATACACTATCAAACTTAGAGCCCACTATAAGAGCTTCTTCTACATAGCACCTTACTCTCTAATTGGGACACATTCCTTTGCGTAAAGCATTTAGCAATAACAAAGAGTCTCCCTCCAATATAAGATTTCCCGTCGTAATTGAAGCTACACTGCCATACCTGCCACTAAAGCTTCCCCTTCTACCTCAATGTTCGTTTTGGTTCCCAAGAAGAGGGAGCCCACATATAAGATATGTCCATTTGCATTTCTCAGTATAAAACTTTCCTTAGCATTTCCCAAGATATCTCAAGAAACTCCATCAAAATTTAATTTCAGATCTCCCTCATTAAAAGGCTCCCATTAAGAATAGGGCTTATTTGCGTTACTTTGTCAACTTTTATTTATGTCAGCATTATTATCTCTTACCCCTTGAACAAGCTCATTTGTTGATCTAGAATCAACTCCAACTCGTGAAAGCAAATGAATTGTCTATTAAGTCCATCTTCATTCAAATAAAGTGTTAAATAATCATTAGAATTTGGTTAGTTGAGGATCCCAATAATGTGTCATCTAGCATTGACTTCTATTGTCAACCACATTAAGGAGCTAACCCAAAAAACAATTTGGAATTGTTTTTAAAAAGAGAAGAGAAACATTTCATGGTGATTTTTAGTATGATGGTGGGGTTTTTACATCAACCAGCCTTCTCTCTTTATTTTTAAGTTTCCAAAGGTTCTTTACATATACTTTCTTGCTATATAATATAGTTGGTCTTCTTCTCCTACATATTTTCTTATATTTACATCTAAGTTGCCAGTTTGGGTACGGGAATGTATATATATATGTTCAAAATTATAAATTTATAAGAATACTAATAGTGATGCTCATAATTTGCAATAAATAGAATACAATGTAATTTTGACATAGTAACTTATAACAGTTCAATTAATGATCACTTCACAAGTACAGTAATTGATTGTCCTTAAAAAAATATAGTGACAAAACAAAAACTCAAAGAAGCCTGCATACCTTACTAGTTTCTTGGTCAATATTGATCATGACTCAATGAAAAGTACAATATTGCACTCAATGCAACATCATTGTTGGTTGAAAATTTTGTATACCTTGAGGATATGCAAAATTGTGGTTTCAGCCACAGTGTGTGAGATAAACTCTCCTATTTTCAAAGGGAAGGCTCCCCCTTTGCTTTCTATTTTTAACAATTCAGAAATAAACTCTAACTATAAATCTATTCTAAATTTGGGTGAAACTCCGTCTTGTTCTCTTTTTTCAGAAAAGACACTTATTATTTTCTCTTATTTTAGAAAAGAATCACAACTGAAAGCATAAATGATTAATGAAGTAAACAAATAAAGAAGCAAAGTTTCCATAAAGGCACAAAGTCCTACGTTGCTCCTTCGGGACGTGAAAACAAATTGAAAGCACAAAGTTTTTGACAACTTACTCTCTTATCAACCTTTTTAGATGATTTTTTGGTAATCAAGTACAACATGTAGCAGCTCAAAATCTAACTACATGATACACTTTTAATGCACAAACATAGAAAATAAAAGCAGCACAAAGTATGCAAGTTACCCTCTTTACTTGAGCGTTCTACAATAGCTTCAAACGTGACAAACAACTCAAAGTCTGCAGTATCAAATCTGAAAACCAATCTAAAACTCCAAACACAATAAGCAGCTCAAAGTTTGCAAAATTGAGCTTGAATCCCTCTTGTATAACACCACAAAACTCACAATCAATATGCAAAAAATGTCGTCACATAACACCTTGAATCAACACAAAGTTTGAAAGCAATTTGCCTTTTTTGATTGATTGTAATCTGATTTACATCTAAGCTCAAAGTCTTAAAGTGCACATACAAACTAGCAAAGTTTTGATGCATTGCCAAAAAGATTAATATTACAATAGACCCCCTCAAGTATTTATAGGAGAGAAGCCTTAAGAAAAAGGTGGGAGGACCCAACTAACTTGAGAAATTCTCTCAACCACTAACTAACTGCAATTGACTTATTCCAAATTACAGTCCTAATTTATTTTGACTTGTAATTTGGTTACATGTAATTACAATCTTCAATAACGCGAGTAGCATGGCCACTTGCCATTACAATTTTTGACTTTACATGCAATTTGTCAAAACAAAATTACAAATGCATAATTGAAATTATTCTAAGTGTCCAAGACATGACTCAAACTACATCATCCTTGAGTGGATCTTCATGCTGCTGTTTGGAAAATATTCTTCCATCTCTGTCTTGAAAGCATTCTATGCTCAATCATGTCACTTATTCAACTCCTTGTGTGGCTTCATCATGTTGTTGTTCTTCCTTTGTATCATTCTCCAACCTTGGAATTTGTTTGAAAAATAAGGCCCATGCCTTATATTATTGATTTGGTGGGTCATGTGTGCAAACGGGATTAACGAAAAATGAGACAAAGGGGCTGCAAAAGTGAGGCCAAAGCTCAATTTCGGGTTTTGGAAACAGCATTACATGTGTGGAAAAACAAGAACATTTACTTGCAATTGTGGAGAATGAAAATGCAACTTTGTATGTGTATGGGAAAATACAAATTTTGCACTTGTGATTGGATCTTAAAGACTCATTTTCAAGTGTTTTTGAGTGCATTTTGGACCAATTTCAGGTTTTAGAAGGCTAATAACAAGTGCAAAGTGTAATTGAGATTTTTGGAACATATTGCAAGTTAAAAAAGTGCAAGGTAGGAAAAATGAGAGGTCATTGCAAGTTATCATTTTAACTTGTAACCTTGGTCAAAATTTCCTACTTGTAATCAAATTATGAAAACCCGATTTTCAGCCAAGGGCATCATTTTTGCAGAAAATGATAATGACGATGAAAAAATGGTAATGGCAAATGAATATGAAATGAAGGAAAGTGAATGAAAAGCAAATGGAAAGGCAAATGAAAGAGAGAGAAAAATGTTTTTATGAATGAAGGGCGTATGAAGTGGAAAAACGCGTTTTCAGCTATTCACTTTTTTTATAATATGCAATCTCAATTTCCATAGAAAGGCAACCCAAGAACAAAAGATTTAAAGCAACAAAAACAGAAAAATAAAAAGAAACAAAGAACATACCCACAACAAGAGTTTACAAGCCAAAACAAAGAAGAAAAAACCCTAGGCGCCATGTACAAACTCAAATCTGCAAAAACATGGCAATGGTAGAGCAAAAATAGGGGATTTAATAAAGTTGCAGACCTTGCCAAGTATTCTTCATGCCAAAAATCTCTCCAATTGGGGTACATATGAGCAAGAGCAAGTTAAAAATCCACAAAAACACTTGCAAAACTAATTTCGGGTTTTTTTTATGTTCCTTACAAGTTTAAAATAACTTGTAAAACTTCATTGCAAGAATTTCGGGTTTTTTAAGTCTCATTACAAGTGAACAAAATAACAAATAACTTTAAAAATGCCCTTTATTTGCAAATCGGGTTTTTAGATACACTTTGCAAGTGAACATTTGATAAAAGACTCAAATACGAACTTTTAGAGCTCATTGCAAGTAAACTTTTAAAAATAAAAAGAAATATGAACTTTTAGAGCTCATTGCAAGTAAACTTTTAAAAATAAAAAGAAATAGTAACTTTTAGAGCTCATAACAAGTTAACTTAAGTGAAATCGGACTTTCTATAACATATTGCAAGTAACTTTTTAAAAAGTAACTTGTAAAGTGAGCTAAAAGTTCCTACAACCTGTAAGTTATCGCAAAAGTTCCTTCAACTTGTAATTAGAACAAAAAGTTCCTACAACTTGTAAGTTATATAAAAAGTTCCTACAATTGACTTAAAATAAAGGCAAAAAGTTCCTATCACTTATTGAAAGAAGAAATTAAAACCCCTACTTGCAGTGATGCCCTAGAAACCCGAAATTGACCAAAAAAAACTAAAAATGACTCAGAATTTCATGAAAACGGATGAGAGTGAGTGAAGAATGTTAGCCAAAAGGACTATAGACCCAAAACTGAAATTTTCTAACCTTTGCACCTTGTAAAACGTGCCTTAGAAGAGAAAATCTTCAAATTTTATCAAAATTTTGATAGGTTATCCCAATTTTTAACTAGTCAAAAATTAGGGACAACAATCATCATCAAACAAAATAGTTGATGTAAGTGGTACAGAAGTTAATGTTGTCTATGTAGCAAAGATTTTTGGTCAACATAGTCAATATAGCAGAGCTCTTGTAGAAACCCTAGTTTCCCTCTGTTCTGAATCTGATGGGTTTGTTTGTTTGTTCTGAAAGTTTTGAGTTTTTTGACGTTTTTGAACAATAAATGTAGATGGCGATTTTTGCAATAAATTGATAGAAATTCTAAATAAATAGATCCACTCCAAATGACGAGAGAATTTGATATTAATAAGGACGCCAGTCTTTATTTGATCTTCTATAAAGATTACAAAATAAACCCAGATACATGCAATGAATTAAACAATGAATTTTCAGTATGTAAAGAACCTGGTAAAACAACAATCTGATCTGATGACGGAGTTGTACGGCTGCAAATAAGAAGTTCTCCCTCCGGATAACGATGGCAGAAGACTCCAGATACAGGGGCGCCACTCTGGAGAAGATATCAAGCCAGGAAGAGAGGCGTTTCTCTTTTCTAGCAAAAGGACGGCTCAAACTCAGCTGGTACGGCCTGGTACAGTACGGCCTGCTGCCAGAAAACAGCATTCAATTAAAGTACGGCCTCCTTGCTTTCTTTTATGTCTGGATCTCTGGAAATGACAAGAAAATAGGCGCTTTGGATAATGGATATTCTCTGAATCAAACCCTTGGCAAAAGCTTCCTTGATAACTACACCTCAAGATGAATATGTACGGCCCTGGTACAGAAGTACGGCCTACAGCAATCAGCAATAAATAACTTTGTACGGCTTCTCTATTAAGTCTCCAGAATCTCAAAGAATATCCGCCTTTATGAACAGAAGGTATTCTGAATGATTGATTATGCTGAAGCTCTGCAAAACAATACTCTCTGATGTTTGTATTAACTGTGATGCTCTGTAATTCCTCCTGCATGAAGAAATTTCTCAACTGGCAATAAATCAGATGTTATTTCACATCCTCTGAACTGCTTCGATGGAGATGGCTCGTTCTCCAACGAATATCGAACTCAAACCCTAAGGTCTTCGTCCTCTGGCAAAGACTGGCAAATTTTCAATTCATCAAATGTCATAATGCTCGAATTCCAAGACGGAAACCCCTTTATTGCACAAAAGTGCGATTTCCTTAATAATAGGGAATTTTAATATATTTCAACTTTTAAATCTTTTAATTTTCAATAGTTCTCAGCCAAAATATTTTATAATAATTTAATTCTCAAACTGGCCCCCTTTCTGATGATGGGCGCACCCCTCAAGGCAGATAACTTAAGTTATAATTTAATATTATAACTTTACATTATAATCGTTAAATAATTAATATTTAATTAATATAATTAAATATTAATATCTTCCTTGTTACACATCCGATAACTGTTCCGTCTGATGCTGACGAACACTGAAGTGATCCCGAACGCTGCCAATCACATACTGCTAGAAATAGCAGGGGTCCCACACTGCCTGCCAGGAACTGCTAAAAATAGCAACTCTGCAAAAAGTCTCCGAATGAGCCCGAACGAAAGCCAATTGATCAAAACTGCCAATCTGACGCTGAGCCAAGCTCCGAAACGACCCTCTAACCACTCTGTCAGCCTACGAGGGTCTCATGATAGGCTAATCTCACGATCTCTGATGCTCGCCAAAAATGGGGACATGACAGTCCGCCCTCCCTAAAATTGCTTGACCCCAAGCAATCTTCACTGCAAAGAAACTTCGATCCTCGGAAGGCCCCAAAAGGAAAAAAACTGTGTAATGTCCCACACATCTCGAACGGTCTCCTCTAGCATCATCAAACTCAACTGCGCAATCAATACTTGGATCCCAAACCCAGTGTAAAAGTCTGTCGTGACGGTCCTCCTCAGACTGCCACTGCGCTCTACTGCCTCCAACTTCACCATGCTGAGAATAGTGAAGTAACTCAATGGGACCCACCCAAAACTCTGTGTCAAAGCTGTCGCCACCGGGATCCCAATACAATATGAATCCACATCCATCTGTCATGCAGAGATAGAAACCTCTAGAAGCATCCACTATCCTGAATCTCTCCCTGTCTTCTGCTAAATACTCATGGATGTGATAACTGTCCAAACCATCATGCCAACTAATACCATAGTCGCCCTGTAACCATGTACCTGTATGAATCTGCGACATAGAAGTATCAAGCCCTGTCAAATACATATCGGCATGATGTAAAACGGACTGCTGTCCCTGCAAGTAATACCCCGCATACTGCTGAGTCAAGTACTTGCAGCTGCCAACCCCATCTTGTGAAGATGGTAACTCTGCACACAAATATGAATTACTCCCCTCGACTGTACCGAGAGAATCACCCTGTGCACAAGTATGGTGCATCGAATCGTGTACAGGTGGATCAAAGACAAAACTGTAAGCACTCCTCACCGTGTACACCTCATTGAACTCCTCTGTGAGTTTGGTTTGGAATTGCGATGCACTGGAACAATCCCAAACACTACGATCATCACCCAACCTGGAACTAGTATCAAGAGTACGATCAGCGTCCAACTCGAAGAGTGGGTTATCATAGATCGAACCACCATCAAATTCAAACAATGGATTATTCACAAACTGCACAATCACTCCATCCTGATCGGAATCATCCATCTCTGAATCGCTGGAATAATAAAATGAATTGTACTCCCGACTCGGCTCAACCAGCTGCCGACCATAGTCAACTGTATCAAATGAAAAGATTGATTTGCTTCCAGGAGAGGGAAACAAATCATCACAAGTACCAATCTCCCAACTGGATGAGACTCTGAATATCTGCTGTGAAGATGGGCAAGTATCGAGGGTTGTCACACAACTCTCTAGTGAACCAACACCCATGTCACAGGGACTAACAATAACCTGCCCTGCATCACCTATCACGGGACTAATCTCATGAGAACCTGGTGCAATGCGTGGCTCACTGCAACTCTCATCTAGTGCACTCATCCTATCTGTATCAACTGCTCCCGTGTCCATGCTGGATGTAACTACATCCTCAACATCTCCCTCTCGGCTATGAACCATGGGTGTATACTCCTCACCAACCACTGCCATGCAAGACTGTACGATATCCAAAGGTGGTGAAGATTGTGCCAAACTCAACGCCACGGTAAGCCTCTCAATATGTAACTGTGACTCACGAAGAGCCAACTGGGTGCTCTGCAATGAATCCATAGTCACCTCACGCTCATGAGTGAGCTCATCGATCCGCTCCTCTTTTCCCTTCCATGCATCATAACAAATGCAATCCCACTCGAGAAGGAAATCCCTGTCTGCTAGTAGTTTTAGATAGTTTTGTTTCATTGTTCCAATCGCCTCTCGGAGTGCATGTATCACTGCAAGGGAAAAACCACTCTCACTGTGCTCATCGGTCGAAGGCGGACTCCAACCATAGGTAGTCAACATCTGACGAGCAACGTCAAAATGCTCAAGGGCAGTAGCAATCATAGTGTCATCCACATGTAGTTGCCCAACCAAATGATGAGGATTCTGAAACTTACGACCCCCATACAAGATTTCCGGTTCACCATATGCACTATGATATGACGCTGATCCGTCATCGCTCACCTCATGATCTGCAGCATCGTGTGTGTTCTCAACCACACACACCTCAACATCTAAGGTACTGCTGCTCTGTACCTCGAAGGATGGCTCAACTGGTACGGTAGAAGTTGCTGGTCTGACAGTATCTTCACACGCTTCTACTTCCCAAGTAACTGCATGCTCATCCAACGCATGATCCTGGGATTCCATATCAACATATGAATCCTCTAGCTGGTTTTCAGAGGTCTGATCCGAAAAATCAGACTCGTCATAACACAAATTCTCAATACCAACTGCATCTGTAGTACCCAACTCTGGAGTCTCTTCACGTGACGACTCAATAGGGTTACTTTGCACCTCTGAAACAGCTGTTATATCATGCTCACGCAAAATCTCACCATCGCTGTTATAAAAATCAGAAGTGGCCTCCATCGTAGTTCTTGAGTCATTGACGAGTCAGCCGGCATACTTTGTCCATAGGAAACTGAAGATATCAAATCATTTTGACGGAAAGTGGTATTATCCTTAGATGCGCTAGCATGTGCTCGGTTCAAAATAAAAATCAGATAGTGATTCAACCATCGTAGCCTGCCCTTTTCCTATGATGTGAAGATATCATTGAAAGCATGGACCCGAAGTGTAGAGGTAGCATCCCCTAAAAGGTTATTTTTCTACAACCTTCATTGCCAATATCCTCATACAAGTCATTGAAATTGTTAGCCCTCAAATTGTGGAAAATTCCGAACAGCAGGAGAGTTCTGAGGATTCAAAGCCAGAGGCTTCAGAGCCTAAGGCAGAGAGAGTCAGAACTTCAGATTCAGGAGGCACGTCTATCTAGCATACAACAGGAGGGCTCATTCAGGCTTTGTGGAGTTTTAGCAGGACAGAGGGTCATTACCCTTCTTGATACAGGAGCCACCTGTTGATGTGGTTTTTGAGACCGCACCAACACAGAATAAAGTCTCCCAACGGACGCTCTATCCTCTCTTGAACAAAGTATTTAGCATGCTAAGATTGCGAGTAAGATCATGCTTTCAACTCCAAGGTTCCTTAAGTGCGAATAGGCTCAGTTTGGTTTGATGTGATATTGCTGGTATTTTCAAGGGGACTTACACAATTGTTCGACGGCTAACAACAAACAGTAGACTAAGGGCTTTCGTGTGATTCAAATGATTTGGCAGGTAAGCACAAGTTTCCTAATTCTAACCGGAAATGAACTGAATTTAAAGGGTGTAGGGCCTAAGAAGTTTATGTGCTCTACTCTAAATGCAAGATGAGTGGGGCTTCGTTTCAATAGACTTCAACCGGATTTCACCTAGCCTCCGTCGGACAGCCTCAGCAAAATCGGTGCAATCTTCAAAAGGGAATAGCAAAAGGTATTCAAGTTATAGTTTAACATGCATACACCATCACAACGACGCATATAAGCATATAAACCATAACCGAAGTTAAACTCAATGTAATGTCCAGTTGACCACGCAAGGCGGACTTATCATCAACAAGCCGCTAGTGGTATGGAATAAAGCGAAGCTATCTCAATAAAACACAACACACAGTAGCTACTTGCATGAATTTAATCTACTTGAATCTGAAAGGAAGAAGAAACCTTGCTAGCATTTCATGACAAGACGAATTCCATCATCAATGAAAAGATCTATTATCATAAAATGTGTTACACAACAATCTCTTCAAAAGTTTTCAAAGGGAAAACTTTCTCTCCTCTCCAAATGATGCAAAATGCTCTACAATGCTACACTATCTAGCTCTAAAGCTCTCTCAATGTCTACTCTGATTCTAACTTTCTAATCTTCTAATCTAATGAATTACAAATGAGGGGGACTCCCCCCTTTATATAGCTAGCCAAGTCCCAAAAGACGGCTAGGGTTACAATCAATAGAGTGGCCAGAATCGTGCCACCTCAGCCCTAAATAATATTGCCCTAAAAACCGCCACAGAGGAGAGGGGTAATAAATGCGCCATAATGTCCACCATCATCCTTCTAGAAGATTCCACTTGTAGACGCGTTCACACTGTTCTCGATCTTCTTTCTTGGCGTTGTCCTTTGATTTCTTCCACTTGAGGGTCTTCATCTTCGTCACTTCGAGTTATACTAAGTCTTAACACTTAGCCATTTTCTTGCAAATTTTCCTCCTTCGAGATTGAGACTCATCTTCATCGTGCTTCCACTTCAAGTCATCGTGCTCTGGCCTCAACATTTCTCCTGCAAAACAAGCAAGGAGAGGGGTATTAGAATACTTCATGATATAAACTTAACTCACTTACCTGATTTTCATGCTCCAACTTTCAAGCGCTCATTGCCAACTCTGTGTTCAAGTTCATGCCTTAGACAAATTTCCATCCTTGAGAACTTTATTTCACCTGCTGGAGCTCCGATACTCAATTTCGTTCAACTCTGGCTCTGGAAAACTATCCTCACGAAGAGCTTGGGCAAATTCACCTAGGCAGTTTCTTTCAAATTCACCGTCTGGAGAATTTCACCTTGAAAACATATTTTCTTCATTTTTGCTTTAGAAAATTTTCAAATTTCCCTTAGGAAATACATCAACCTGGTGCTCACTTAAAATCTTTATCCCAAAATTCTCGACAAGCTGTGGAAGACCTTAAAATCAACTCCTCATCGATAATCTTCGATACCCAGAAGAAAATTTTCTCCAGAACGCATCGAACCCATGGGTACCCAACGAACGGGTTCATTTAATTTTAAATTTTTTTAAACAACGGTTATAAGTTCTTGTTCTGCTAAGACAATATCAAATTTGTACTACCCGAGTGCCTGGGTTCTTTACAAAAGAACCCACAGAGAACCCAAGCACCTCAGTTCTTTGTGGGTCCTTCACAGAAGAACCCACAGAGAACCCAAGCACCTGGGTTCTTTTTGGGTCCTTCACAGAAGAACCCAAGTTCCCAAGCCGTACCCAAGCCGAACCCAAAGTTGTACTCGAACCAAAATTGTATCTGAACTGTACCCAACCGGGTTCTTGGGGAAAATCTGAAGAACCCGGTAACTTAGGTTTACATCATCAACAACCCAAACTGCTTCTTCCATCCTTCATTTTTCAATAATCATATCTAAATGGCTTGAATTATTCCTTGTGATGATTTAACTATTCATCCCTATATCTTTTTTCCTTTTCATCTATATAATTATAAATATTCTTCCTAGTAGTAATAGTTTGATACAACAAGAAAAGGTCCCTTGTCAATGACTAAAAACTCGCTTAGTTGTACAGAAACGTGCTCTATGTCAAGCAAATAGGGTAGAATTTGAGATATATCAATATATCTCAGGTGTTTCTTTCTCCATATTATGACCAATTGGCTTAAATTGTTTTAATGTTTGCATTTATTAGCCTATTTCCTCACTAGTGTACTTTCATCTTGTTGTACCCCTAAGAAACTTTGCATGGTGAAGTTTATTTTGCAAGTTTTGTCATTTTTCTAGTGTATTTGGCATGGAAAGATGTCATGTGCCATGGATATTCTTTCAATGACGTCCTATGTCATAGGTGAAATCCATCATTCTAGTAATGTATTTATTGTCTTTGTTGATTCAATGGATGAATGTCAACTCTAGAAGTTCTTGTCCAAAGTCAAAAATAGCGAAATTGGCTAAGTATAAGACAAAGTAAAAAGAGGACTCTTGGAGCATACTTTGCCAAAGCTAGGAAGTTTTCCTAAGTACCAAAATTGGCTTTATGGCAAAGTGAATCTAGATACACATTTTGGGTATTATTACCAAAAAAAATGCCCAAAAAAATTATGAATGTCAAAAGTGGCTAAGGTGTGAAAAGCATGTGATTTCCTAGTTGGAGTCAAAAGTTAAGTGGCAAATGCCTTTAAAGTTGTTTTAGCATGAGGGTTTAGCTTCTATGATAACATTTAGTGACCAAATTAGCCAGCTTGACTAACATGATCCAATTTCAAATCACGCCTTCCCAATTACATGGTAATTACTAAACGAGATATAATTCCTTCCTTAGCTCTTGGACATAACTTGATCTTCCATGGCTTAACCGCTTCAAACCAGCCTAAAAATTTTGCTACAACCCTTTCATTTTCTCTAATTATGATGAGTAACTAAACTTGAAGAACATCCACCATTTTGTACAATTGATTTGTCCAACAAGAGAAAATAAGAAATCTTGTCACAAACATTAATCAACCTTCCTCCTTTTTGTCCACTTATCAAAGAGATTTTTGAGCTTCCTTCATAAGCATGAATGATAAATGATGTGGCACCCATCATGGGTCGAATAAACAAACATCAAACGGGTGCAAAGAGTACACAATAGAAGCCAAACAAGGAAGAAAACAACGGACACAAACGATGGAAGCCAAATGAAGTTGTAAAAAATAGTACAAAGAGTCACCAATATGGCCCAATCACACTATGTTATTCAATCCTAGTGAGATATGTGCTAAGACTCTCTACAACTACATTCAAAGTGAGTGAATCTTGTTAATTTTTTCATGTTTTGATGAATTTTTTCAAGATTTTTTTCTTTTTTCCTTTTTTTTAAGAAATGTTTTGCATTTTTTTAACTTTATATGTAATATGGGGGTTATAATGCCTCTTTTATTTGGTTTTTTCTAAGTTAACAAAATGTAAAGTTTAAATTTGTGATGTTTTCTTTTTGTTTTGTTATTCATACAAAATAGATGGTCGTTCTGGTTCAAATGGCCTGCATATGAAGCACATTTAAATTTGATGCAGCATCACCTCTTTGGTGGCATACAGCCATGATTGAGAAGCTTCCTAGTGGTGGGGGTTATCATTGGCATTGTAACCAACAGTGGAATGAGTATAAGAGCTCATACAATCGAGTGAAATTTCACCTATGATCGATGACGAGCTTAGTAATAAGAGTTTGTCCAAGGCCATATAAGAAAGGTTGTCAAAGTAACAAATAATGGGATATATCAAAGAATCAAGAGGATAACGACATGGTAAATAATAGATCAAAGGAAAGGGTACAATCTCTTTCTAACAAAATATCACAAAAACCTCCCAATGGCTTAACACAATTGGCTGGCCCAAATCCTCTCATGCCACCATCATCTTCCCAAGAAGAGATCACCCCTTATCTTTTCCATAAAAGAAGCCCATTAGAAAAATCCTTCAAGAATGAGGCAAGAAAGGTTGCAAATGAGAGCATTGCTTGTTGCATTTATAGCAATGAGCTTCCTTTCAACCTTGTTAGATCACTATATTGGTAGAATATGGTGACAACAATGGCCAATGCACCTATTGCTTGCATCAGTCCTAAGTATGAAAAAATGCACAACACCTTATTGGCCAAAGAAAAAGCTTCCATAGAGATATCATTGAAAGCAATCAAGGATACATGACCCAAAAAAGAAGTGTCCATTTACAATAGATGGAAAAATTTCAAAAACAAACCACTAATTAATGTCAATATAGCATCCCCTAAAAGGTCTATGTTTTCTAAATTAGTTAATTATGAGAGGTAAGTGAAGAATACAACCTTCATTGCCAATATCCTCATACAAGTCATTGAAATTGTTAGCCCTCAAATTGTGGAAAATTCCGAACAGCAGGAGAGTTCTGAGGATTCAAAGCCAGAGGCTTCAGAGCCTAAGGCAGAGAGAGTCAGAACTTCAGATTCAGGAGGCACGTCTATCTAGCATACAACAGGAGGGCTCATTCAGGCTTTGTGGAGTTTTAGCAGGACAGAGGGTCATTACCCTTCTTGATACAGGAGCCACCTGTTGATGTGGTTTTTGAGACCGCACCAACACAGAATAAAGTCTCCCAACGGACGCTCTATCCTCTCTTGAACAAAGTATTTAGCATGCTAAGATTGCGAGTAAGATCATGCTTTCAACTCCAAGGTTCCTTAAGTGCGAATAGGCTCAGTTTGGTTTGATGTGATATTGCTGGTATTTTCAAGGGGACTTACACAATTGTTCAACGGCTAACAACAAACA